>JAPPVO010001044.1:0-42118 GCA_030407325.1 Camellia japonica | reverse complement strand
TGAGAATCCGTATAGGTGTTCGAGTGTTCGAACCCTAATGCGTGAGAAATGGTAAGTAAACGCCGTATTTACATATCTGCCACTGTGCAGGAGAATCCGTATAGGTGTTCGAGTGTTCGAACCTAATGCGTGAGAAATGGTAAGTAAACGCCGTATTTACATATCTGCCACTGTGCAGGAGAATCCGTATAGGTGTTCGAGTGTTCGAACCCTAATGCGTGAGAAATGGTAAGTAAACGCCGTATTTACATATCTGCCACTGTGCAGGAGAATCCGTATAGGTGTTCGAGTGTTCGACCTAATGCGTGAGAAATGGTAAGTAAACGCCGTATTTACATATCTGCCACTGTGCAGGAGAATCCGTATAGGTGTTCGAGTGTTCGAACCTAATGCGTGAGAAATGGTAAGTAAACGCCGTATTTACATATCTGCCACTGTGCAGGAGAATCCGTATAGGTGTTCGAGTGTTCGAACCGTAATGCGTGAGAAATGGTAAGTAAACGCCGTATTTACATATCTGCCACTGTGCAGGAGAATCCGTATAGGTGTTCGAGTGTTCGAACCTAATGCGTGAGAAATGGTAAGTAAACGCCGTATTTACATATCTGCCACTGTGCAGGAGAATCCGTATAGGTGTTCGAGTGTTCGAACCGTAATGCGTGAGAAATGGTAAGTAAACGCCGTATTTACATATCTGCCACTGTGCAGGAGAATCCGTATAGGTGTTCGAGTGTTCGAACCCTAATGCGTGAGAAATGGTAAGTAAACGCCGTATTTACATATCTGCCACTGTGCAGGAGAATCCGTATAGGTGTTCGAGTGTTCGAACCGTAATGCGTGAGAAATGGTAAGTAAACGCCGTATTTACATATCTGCCACTGTGCAGGAGAATCCGTATAGGTGTTCGAGTGTTCGAACCTAATGCGTGAGAAATGGTAAGTAAACGCCGTATTTACATATCTGCCACTGTGCAGGAGAATCCGTATAGGTGTTCGAGTGTTCGAACCGTAATGCGTGAGAAATGGTAAGTAAACGCCGTATTTACATATCTGCCACTGTGCAGGAGAATCCGTATAGGTGTTCGAGTGTTCGAACCGTAATGCGTGAGAAATGGTAAGTAAACGCCGTATTTACATATCTGCCACTGTGCAGGAGAATCCGTATAGGTGTTCGAGTGTTCGAACGTAATGCGTGAGAAATGGTAAGTAAACGCCGTATTTACATATCTGCCACTGTGCAGGAGAATCCGTATAGGTGTTCGAGTGTTCGAACCGTAATGCGTGAGAAATGGTAAGTAAACGCCGTATTTACATATCTGCCACTGTGCAGGAGAATCCGTATAGGTGTTCGAGTGTTCGAACCCTAATGCGTGAGAAATGGTAAGTAAACGCCGTATTTACATATCTGCCACTGTGCAGGAGAATCCGTATAGGTGTTCGAGTGTTCGAACCTAATGCGTGAGAAATGGTAAGTAAACGCCGTATTTACATATCTGCCACTGTGCAGGAGAATCCGTATAGGTGTTCGAGTGTTCGAACCGTAATGCGTGAGAAATGGTAAGTAAACGCCGTATTTACATATCTGCCACTGTGCAGGAGAATCCGTATAGGTGTTCGAGTGTTCGAACCTAATGCGTGAGAAATGGTAAGTAAACGCCGTATTTACATATCTGCCACTGTGCAGGAGAATCCGTATAGGTGTTCGAGTGTTCGAACCGTAATGCGTGAGAAATGGTAAGTAAACGCCGTATTTACATATCTGCCACTGTGCAGGAGAATCCGTATAGGTGTTCGAGTGTTCGAACCTAATGCGTGAGAAATGGTAAGTAAACGCCGTATTTACATATCTGCCACTGTGCAGGAGAATCCGTATAGGTGTTCGAGTGTTCGAACCGTAATGCGTGAGAAATGGTAAGTAAACGCCGTATTTACATATCTGCCACTGTGCAGGAGAATCCGTATAGGTGTTCGAGTGTTCGAACCGTAATGCGTGAGAAATGGTAAGTAAACGCCGTATTTACATATCTGCCACTGTGCAGGAGAATCCGTATAGGTGTTCGAGTGTTCGAACCGTAATGCGTGAGAAATGGTAAGTAAACGCCGTATTTACATATCTGCCACTGTGCAGGAGAATCCGTATAGGTGTTCGAGTGTTCGAACCCTAATGCGTGAGAAATGGTAAGTAAACGCCGTATTTACATATCTGCCACTGTGCAGGAGAATCCGTATAGGTGTTCGAGTGTTCGAACCTAATGCGTGAGAAATGGTAAGTAAACGCCGTATTTACATATCTGCCACTGTGCAGGAGAATCCGTATAGGTGTTCGAGTGTTCGAACCCTAATGCGTGAGAAATGGTAAGTAAACGCCGTATTTACATATCTGCCACTGTGCAGGAGAATCCGTATAGGTGTTCGAGTGTTCGAACCGTAATGCGTGAGAAATGGTAAGTAAACGCCGTATTTACATATCTGCCACTGTGCAGGAGAATCCGTATAGGTGTTCGAGTGTTCGAACCTAATGCGTGAGAAATGGTAAGTAAACGCCGTATTTACATATCTGCCACTGTGCAGGAGAATCCGTATAGGTGTTCGAGTGTTCGAACCCTAATGCGTGAGAAATGGTAAGTAAACGCCGTATTTACATATCTGCCACTGTGCAGGAGAATCCGTATAGGTGTTCGAGTGTTCGAACCGTAATGCGTGAGAAATGGTAAGTAAACGCCGTATTTACATATCTGCCACTGTGCAGGAGAATCCGTATAGGTGTTCGAGTGTTCGAACCGTAATGCGTGAGAAATGGTAAGTAAACGCCGTATTTACATATCTGCCACTGTGCAGGAGAATCCGTATAGGTGTTCGAGTGTTCGAACCCTAATGCGTGAGAAATGGTAAGTAAACGCCGTATTTACATATCTGCCACTGTGCAGGAGAATCCGTATAGGTGTTCGAGTGTTCGAACCGTAATGCGTGAGAAATGGTAAGTAAACGCCGTATTTACATATCTGCCACTGTGCAGGAGAATCCGTATAGGTGTTCGAGTGTTCGAACCTAATGCGTGAGAAATGGTAAGTAAACGCCGTATTTACATATCTGCCACTGTGCAGGAGAATCCGTATAGGTGTTCGAGTGTTCGAACCGTAATGCGTGAGAAATGGTAAGTAAACGCCGTATTTACATATCTGCCACTGTGCAGGAGAATCCGTATAGGTGTTCGAGTGTTCGAACCGTAATGCGTGAGAAATGGTAAGTAAACGCCGTATTTACATATCTGCCACTGTGCAGGAGAATCCGTATAGGTGTTCGAGTGTTCGAACCGTAATGCGTGAGAAATGGTAAGTAAACGCCGTATTTACATATCTGCCACTGTGCAGGAGAATCCGTATAGGTGTTCGAGTGTTCGAACCGTAATGCGTGAGAAATGGTAAGTAAACGCCGTATTTACATATCTGCCACTGTGCAGGAGAATCCGTATAGGTGTTCGAGTGTTCGAACCCTAATGCGTGAGAAATGGTAAGTAAACGCCGTATTTACATATCTGCCACTGTGCAGGAGAATCCGTATAGGTGTTCGAGTGTTCGAACCTAATGCGTGAGAAATGGTAAGTAAACGCCGTATTTACATATCTGCCACTGTGCAGGAGAATCCGTATAGGTGTTCGAGTGTTCGAACCCTAATGCGTGAGAAATGGTAAGTAAACGCCGTATTTACATATCTGCCACTGTGCAGGAGAATCCGTATAGGTGTTCGAGTGTTCGAACCCTAATGCGTGAGAAATGGTAAGTAAACGCCGTATTTACATATCTGCCACTGTGCAGGAGAATCCGTATAGGTGTTCGAGTGTTCGAACCGTAATGCGTGAGAAATGGTAAGTAAACGCCGTATTTACATATCTGCCACTGTGCAGGAGAATCCGTATAGGTGTTCGAGTGTTCGAACCTAATGCGTGAGAAATGGTAAGTAAACGCCGTATTTACATATCTGCCACTGTGCAGGAGAATCCGTATAGGTGTTCGAGTGTTCGAACCGTAATGCGTGAGAAATGGTAAGTAAACGCCGTATTTACATATCTGCCACTGTGCAGGAGAATCCGTATAGGTGTTCGAGTGTTCGAACCTAATGCGTGAGAAATGGTAAGTAAACGCCGTATTTACATATCTGCCACTGTGCAGGAGAATCCGTATAGGTGTTCGAGTGTTCGAACCGTAATGCGTGAGAAATGGTAAGTAAACGCCGTATTTACATATCTGCCACTGTGCAGGAGAATCCGTATAGGTGTTCGAGTGTTCGAACCTAATGCGTGAGAAATGGTAAGTAAACGCCGTATTTACATATCTGCCACTGTGCAGGAGAATCCGTATAGGTGTTCGAGTGTTCGAACCGTAATGCGTGAGAAATGGTAAGTAAACGCCGTATTTACATATCTGCCACTGTGCAGGAGAATCCGTATAGGTGTTCGAGTGTTCGAACCTAATGCGTGAGAAATGGTAAGTAAACGCCGTATTTACATATCTGCCACTGTGCAGGAGAATCCGTATAGGTGTTCGAGTGTTCGAACCTAATGCGTGAGAAATGGTAAGTAAACGCCGTATTTACATATCTGCCACTGTGCAGGAGAATCCGTATAGGTGTTCGAGTGTTCGAACCGTAATGCGTGAGAAATGGTAAGTAAACGCCGTATTTACATATCTGCCACTGTGCAGGAGAATCCGTATAGGTGTTCGAGTGTTCGAACCTAATGCGTGAGAAATGGTAAGTAAACGCCGTATTTACATATCTGCCACTGTGCAGGAGAATCCGTATAGGTGTTCGAGTGTTCGAACCTAATGCGTGAGAAATGGTAAGTAAACGCCGTATTTACATATCTGCCACTGTGCAGGAGAATCCGTATAGGTGTTCGAGTGTTCGAACCGTAATGCGTGAGAAATGGTAAGTAAACGCCGTATTTACATATCTGCCACTGTGCAGGAGAATCCGTATAGGTGTTCGAGTGTTCGAACCGTAATGCGTGAGAAATGGTAAGTAAACGCCGTATTTACATATCTGCCACTGTGCAGGAGAATCCGTATAGGTGTTCGAGTGTTCGAACTAATGCGTGAGAAATGGTAAGTAAACGCCGTATTTACATATCTGCCACTGTGCAGGAGAATCCGTATAGGTGTTCGAGTGTTCGAACCTAATGCGTGAGAAATGGTAAGTAAACGCCGTATTTACATATCTGCCACTGTGCAGGAGAATCCGTATAGGTGTTCGAGTGTTCGAACCGTAATGCGTGAGAAATGGTAAGTAAACGCCGTATTTACATATCTGCCACTGTGCAGGAGAATCCGTATAGGTGTTCGAGTGTTCGAACCTAATGCGTGAGAAATGGTAAGTAAACGCCGTATTTACATATCTGCCACTGTGCAGGAGAATCCGTATAGGTGTTCGAGTGTTCGAACCGTAATGCGTGAGAAATGGTAAGTAAACGCCGTATTTACATATCTGCCACTGTGCAGGAGAATCCGTATAGGTGTTCGAGTGTTCGAACCTAATGCGTGAGAAATGGTAAGTAAACGCCGTATTTACATATCTGCCACTGTGCAGGAGAATCCGTATAGGTGTTCGAGTGTTCGAACCGTAATGCGTGAGAAATGGTAAGTAAACGCCGTATTTACATATCTGCCACTGTGCAGGAGAATCCGTATAGGTGTTCGAGTGTTCGAACCCTAATGCGTGAGAAATGGTAAGTAAACGCCGTATTTACATATCTGCCACTGTGCAGGAGAATCCGTATAGGTGTTCGAGTGTTCGAACCCTAATGCGTGAGAAATGGTAAGTAAACGCCGTATTTACATATCTGCCACTGTGCAGGAGAATCCGTATAGGTGTTCGAGTGTTCGAACCGTAATGCGTGAGAAATGGTAAGTAAACGCCGTATTTACATATCTGCCACTGTGCAGGAGAATCCGTATAGGTGTTCGAGTGTTCGAACCGTAATGCGTGAGAAATGGTAAGTAAACGCCGTATTTACATATCTGCCACTGTGCAGGAGAATCCGTATAGGTGTTCGAGTGTTCGAACCTAATGCGTGAGAAATGGTAAGTAAACGCCGTATTTACATATCTGCCACTGTGCAGGAGAATCCGTATAGGTGTTCGAGTGTTCGAACCGTAATGCGTGAGAAATGGTAAGTAAACGCCGTATTTACATATCTGCCACTGTGCAGGAGAATCCGTATAGGTGTTCGAGTGTTCGAACCGTAATGCGTGAGAAATGGTAAGTAAACGCCGTATTTACATATCTGCCACTGTGCAGGAGAATCCGTATAGGTGTTCGAGTGTTCGAACCGTAATGCGTGAGAAATGGTAAGTAAACGCCGTATTTACATATCTGCCACTGTGCAGGAGAATCCGTATAGGTGTTCGAGTGTTCGAACCTAATGCGTGAGAAATGGTAAGTAAACGCCGTATTTACATATCTGCCACTGTGCAGGAGAATCCGTATAGGTGTTCGAGTGTTCGAACCCTAATGCGTGAGAAATGGTAAGTAAACGCCGTATTTACATATCTGCCACTGTGCAGGAGAATCCGTATAGGTGTTCGAGTGTTCGAACCCTAATGCGTGAGAAATGGTAAGTAAACGCCGTATTTACATATCTGCCACTGTGCAGGAGAATCCGTATAGGTGTTCGAGTGTTCGAACCTAATGCGTGAGAAATGGTAAGTAAACGCCGTATTTACATATCTGCCACTGTGCAGGAGAATCCGTATAGGTGTTCGAGTGTTCGAACCTAATGCGTGAGAAATGGTAAGTAAACGCCGTATTTACATATCTGCCACTGTGCAGGAGAATCCGTATAGGTGTTCGAGTGTTCGAACCGTAATGCGTGAGAAATGGTAAGTAAACGCCGTATTTACATATCTGCCACTGTGCAGGAGAATCCGTATAGGTGTTCGAGTGTTCGAACCTAATGCGTGAGAAATGGTAAGTAAACGCCGTATTTACATATCTGCCACTGTGCAGGAGAATCCGTATAGGTGTTCGAGTGTTCGAACCTAATGCGTGAGAAATGGTAAGTAAACGCCGTATTTACATATCTGCCACTGTGCAGGAGAATCCGTATAGGTGTTCGAGTGTTCGAACCCTAATGCGTGAGAAATGGTAAGTAAACGCCGTATTTACATATCTGCCACTGTGCAGGAGAATCCGTATAGGTGTTCGAGTGTTCGAACCTAATGCGTGAGAAATGGTAAGTAAACGCCGTATTTACATATCTGCCACTGTGCAGGAGAATCCGTATAGGTGTTCGAGTGTTCGAACCGTAATGCGTGAGAAATGGTAAGTAAACGCCGTATTTACATATCTGCCACTGTGCAGGAGAATCCGTATAGGTGTTCGAGTGTTCGAACCGTAATGCGTGAGAAATGGTAAGTAAACGCCGTATTTACATATCTGCCACTGTGCAGGAGAATCCGTATAGGTGTTCGAGTGTTCGAACCCTAATGCGTGAGAAATGGTAAGTAAACGCCGTATTTACATATCTGCCACTGTGCAGGAGAATCCGTATAGGTGTTCGAGTGTTCGAACCGTAATGCGTGAGAAATGGTAAGTAAACGCCGTATTTACATATCTGCCACTGTGCAGGAGAATCCGTATAGGTGTTCGAGTGTTCGAACCCTAATGCGTGAGAAATGGTAAGTAAACGCCGTATTTACATATCTGCCACTGTGCAGGAGAATCCGTATAGGTGTTCGAGTGTTCGAACCTAATGCGTGAGAAATGGTAAGTAAACGCCGTATTTACATATCTGCCACTGTGCAGGAGAATCCGTATAGGTGTTCGAGTGTTCGAACCGTAATGCGTGAGAAATGGTAAGTAAACGCCGTATTTACATATCTGCCACTGTGCAGGAGAATCCGTATAGGTGTTCGAGTGTTCGAACCGTAATGCGTGAGAAATGGTAAGTAAACGCCGTATTTACATATCTGCCACTGTGCAGGAGAATCCGTATAGGTGTTCGAGTGTTCGAACCTAATGCGTGAGAAATGGTAAGTAAACGCCGTATTTACATATCTGCCACTGTGCAGGAGAATCCGTATAGGTGTTCGAGTGTTCGAACCGTAATGCGTGAGAAATGGTAAGTAAACGCCGTATTTACATATCTGCCACTGTGCAGGAGAATCCGTATAGGTGTTCGAGTGTTCGAACCGTAATGCGTGAGAAATGGTAAGTAAACGCCGTATTTACATATCTGCCACTGTGCAGGAGAATCCGTATAGGTGTTCGAGTGTTCGAACCCTAATGCGTGAGAAATGGTAAGTAAACGCCGTATTTACATATCTGCCACTGTGCAGGAGAATCCGTATAGGTGTTCGAGTGTTCGAACCCTAATGCGTGAGAAATGGTAAGTAAACGCCGTATTTACATATCTGCCACTGTGCAGGAGAATCCGTATAGGTGTTCGAGTGTTCGAACCGTAATGCGTGAGAAATGGTAAGTAAACGCCGTATTTACATATCTGCCACTGTGCAGGAGAATCCGTATAGGTGTTCGAGTGTTCGAACCGTAATGCGTGAGAAATGGTAAGTAAACGCCGTATTTACATATCTGCCACTGTGCAGGAGAATCCGTATAGGTGTTCGAGTGTTCGAACCGTAATGCGTGAGAAATGGTAAGTAAACGCCGTATTTACATATCTGCCACTGTGCAGGAGAATCCGTATAGGTGTTCGAGTGTTCGAACCGTAATGCGTGAGAAATGGTAAGTAAACGCCGTATTTACATATCTGCCACTGTGCAGGAGAATCCGTATAGGTGTTCGAGTGTTCGAACCTAATGCGTGAGAAATGGTAAGTAAACGCCGTATTTACATATCTGCCACTGTGCAGGAGAATCCGTATAGGTGTTCGAGTGTTCGAACCGTAATGCGTGAGAAATGGTAAGTAAACGCCGTATTTACATATCTGCCACTGTGCAGGAGAATCCGTATAGGTGTTCGAGTGTTCGAACCGTAATGCGTGAGAAATGGTAAGTAAACGCCGTATTTACATATCTGCCACTGTGCAGGAGAATCCGTATAGGTGTTCGAGTGTTCGAACCGTAATGCGTGAGAAATGGTAAGTAAACGCCGTATTTACATATCTGCCACTGTGCAGGAGAATCCGTATAGGTGTTCGAGTGTTCGAACGTAATGCGTGAGAAATGGTAAGTAAACGCCGTATTTACATATCTGCCACTGTGCAGGAGAATCCGTATAGGTGTTCGAGTGTTCGAACCGTAATGCGTGAGAAATGGTAAGTAAACGCCGTATTTACATATCTGCCACTGTGCAGGAGAATCCGTATAGGTGTTCGAGTGTTCGAACCTAATGCGTGAGAAATGGTAAGTAAACGCCGTATTTACATATCTGCCACTGTGCAGGAGAATCCGTATAGGTGTTCGAGTGTTCGAACCTAATGCGTGAGAAATGGTAAGTAAACGCCGTATTTACATATCTGCCACTGTGCAGGAGAATCCGTATAGGTGTTCGAGTGTTCGAACCTAATGCGTGAGAAATGGTAAGTAAACGCCGTATTTACATATCTGCCACTGTGCAGGAGAATCCGTATAGGTGTTCGAGTGTTCGAACCTAATGCGTGAGAAATGGTAAGTAAACGCCGTATTTACATATCTGCCACTGTGCAGGAGAATCCGTATAGGTGTTCGAGTGTTCGAACCGTAATGCGTGAGAAATGGTAAGTAAACGCCGTATTTACATATCTGCCACTGTGCAGGAGAATCCGTATAGGTGTTCGAGTGTTCGAACCTAATGCGTGAGAAATGGTAAGTAAACGCCGTATTTACATATCTGCCACTGTGCAGGAGAATCCGTATAGGTGTTCGAGTGTTCGAACCGTAATGCGTGAGAAATGGTAAGTAAACGCCGTATTTACATATCTGCCACTGTGCAGGAGAATCCGTATAGGTGTTCGAGTGTTCGAACCTAATGCGTGAGAAATGGTAAGTAAACGCCGTATTTACATATCTGCCACTGTGCAGGAGAATCCGTATAGGTGTTCGAGTGTTCGAACCGTAATGCGTGAGAAATGGTAAGTAAACGCCGTATTTACATATCTGCCACTGTGCAGGAGAATCCGTATAGGTGTTCGAGTGTTCGAACCCTAATGCGTGAGAAATGGTAAGTAAACGCCGTATTTACATATCTGCCACTGTGCAGGAGAATCCGTATAGGTGTTCGAGTGTTCGAACCTAATGCGTGAGAAATGGTAAGTAAACGCCGTATTTACATATCTGCCACTGTGCAGGAGAATCCGTATAGGTGTTCGAGTGTTCGAACCTAATGCGTGAGAAATGGTAAGTAAACGCCGTATTTACATATCTGCCACTGTGCAGGAGAATCCGTATAGGTGTTCGAGTGTTCGAACCGTAATGCGTGAGAAATGGTAAGTAAACGCCGTATTTACATATCTGCCACTGTGCAGGAGAATCCGTATAGGTGTTCGAGTGTTCGAACCGTAATGCGTGAGAAATGGTAAGTAAACGCCGTATTTACATATCTGCCACTGTGCAGGAGAATCCGTATAGGTGTTCGAGTGTTCGAACCGTAATGCGTGAGAAATGGTAAGTAAACGCCGTATTTACATATCTGCCACTGTGCAGGAGAATCCGTATAGGTGTTCGAGTGTTCGAACCTAATGCGTGAGAAATGGTAAGTAAACGCCGTATTTACATATCTGCCACTGTGCAGGAGAATCCGTATAGGTGTTCGAGTGTTCGAACCTAATGCGTGAGAAATGGTAAGTAAACGCCGTATTTACATATCTGCCACTGTGCAGGAGAATCCGTATAGGTGTTCGAGTGTTCGAACCCTAATGCGTGAGAAATGGTAAGTAAACGCCGTATTTACATATCTGCCACTGTGCAGGAGAATCCGTATAGGTGTTCGAGTGTTCGAACCCTAATGCGTGAGAAATGGTAAGTAAACGCCGTATTTACATATCTGCCACTGTGCAGGAGAATCCGTATAGGTGTTCGAGTGTTCGAACCGTAATGCGTGAGAAATGGTAAGTAAACGCCGTATTTACATATCTGCCACTGTGCAGGAGAATCCGTATAGGTGTTCGAGTGTTCGAACCCTAATGCGTGAGAAATGGTAAGTAAACGCCGTATTTACATATCTGCCACTGTGCAGGAGAATCCGTATAGGTGTTCGAGTGTTCGAACCCTAATGCGTGAGAAATGGTAAGT
The DNA here is from genome assembly GCA_030407325.1 of Camellia japonica. Lineage (NCBI taxonomy): Eukaryota > Viridiplantae > Streptophyta > Magnoliopsida > Ericales > Theaceae > Camellia > Camellia japonica. The sequence goes on along the minus strand of JAPPVO010001044.1, from coordinate 30,894 downwards.
AAACGCCGTATTTACATATCTGCCACTGTGCAGGAGAATCCGTATAGGTGTTCGAGTGTTCGAACCCTAATGCGTGAGAAATGGTAAGTAAACGCCGTATTTACATATCTGCCACTGTGCAGGAGAATCCGTATAGGTGTTCGAGTGTTCGAACCTAATGCGTGAGAAATGGTAAGTAAACGCCGTATTTACATATCTGCCACTGTGCAGGAGAATCCGTATAGGTGTTCGAGTGTTCGAACCGTAATGCGTGAGAAATGGTAAGTAAACGCCGTATTTACATATCTGCCACTGTGCAGGAGAATCCGTATAGGTGTTCGAGTGTTCGAACCGTAATGCGTGAGAAATGGTAAGTAAACGCCGTATTTACATATCTGCCACTGTGCAGGAGAATCCGTATAGGTGTTCGAGTGTTCGAACCTAATGCGTGAGAAATGGTAAGTAAACGCCGTATTTACATATCTGCCACTGTGCAGGAGAATCCGTATAGGTGTTCGAGTGTTCGAACCGTAATGCGTGAGAAATGGTAAGTAAACGCCGTATTTACATATCTGCCACTGTGCAGGAGAATCCGTATAGGTGTTCGAGTGTTCGAACCGTAATGCGTGAGAAATGGTAAGTAAACGCCGTATTTACATATCTGCCACTGTGCAGGAGAATCCGTATAGGTGTTCGAGTGTTCGAACCTAATGCGTGAGAAATGGTAAGTAAACGCCGTATTTACATATCTGCCACTGTGCAGGAGAATCCGTATAGGTGTTCGAGTGTTCGAACCTAATGCGTGAGAAATGGTAAGTAAACGCCGTATTTACATATCTGCCACTGTGCAGGAGAATCCGTATAGGTGTTCGAGTGTTCGAACCGTAATGCGTGAGAAATGGTAAGTAAACGCCGTATTTACATATCTGCCACTGTGCAGGAGAATCCGTATAGGTGTTCGAGTGTTCGAACCGTAATGCGTGAGAAATGGTAAGTAAACGCCGTATTTACATATCTGCCACTGTGCAGGAGAATCCGTATAGGTGTTCGAGTGTTCGAACCGTAATGCGTGAGAAATGGTAAGTAAACGCCGTATTTACATATCTGCCACTGTGCAGGAGAATCCGTATAGGTGTTCGAGTGTTCGAACGTAATGCGTGAGAAATGGTAAGTAAACGCCGTATTTACATATCTGCCACTGTGCAGGAGAATCCGTATAGGTGTTCGAGTGTTCGAACCGTAATGCGTGAGAAATGGTAAGTAAACGCCGTATTTACATATCTGCCACTGTGCAGGAGAATCCGTATAGGTGTTCGAGTGTTCGAACCGTAATGCGTGAGAAATGGTAAGTAAACGCCGTATTTACATATCTGCCACTGTGCAGGAGAATCCGTATAGGTGTTCGAGTGTTCGAACCGTAATGCGTGAGAAATGGTAAGTAAACGCCGTATTTACATATCTGCCACTGTGCAGGAGAATCCGTATAGGTGTTCGAGTGTTCGAACCGTAATGCGTGAGAAATGGTAAGTAAACGCCGTATTTACATATCTGCCACTGTGCAGGAGAATCCGTATAGGTGTTCGAGTGTTCGAACTAATGCGTGAGAAATGGTAAGTAAACGCCGTATTTACATATCTGCCACTGTGCAGGAGAATCCGTATAGGTGTTCGAGTGTTCGAACCTAATGCGTGAGAAATGGTAAGTAAACGCCGTATTTACATATCTGCCACTGTGCAGGAGAATCCGTATAGGTGTTCGAGTGTTCGAACCTAATGCGTGAGAAATGGTAAGTAAACGCCGTATTTACATATCTGCCACTGTGCAGGAGAATCCGTATAGGTGTTCGAGTGTTCGAACCGTAATGCGTGAGAAATGGTAAGTAAACGCCGTATTTACATATCTGCCACTGTGCAGGAGAATCCGTATAGGTGTTCGAGTGTTCGAACCTAATGCGTGAGAAATGGTAAGTAAACGCCGTATTTACATATCTGCCACTGTGCAGGAGAATCCGTATAGGTGTTCGAGTGTTCGAACCGTAATGCGTGAGAAATGGTAAGTAAACGCCGTATTTACATATCTGCCACTGTGCAGGAGAATCCGTATAGGTGTTCGAGTGTTCGAACCTAATGCGTGAGAAATGGTAAGTAAACGCCGTATTTACATATCTGCCACTGTGCAGGAGAATCCGTATAGGTGTTCGAGTGTTCGAACCTAATGCGTGAGAAATGGTAAGTAAACGCCGTATTTACATATCTGCCACTGTGCAGGAGAATCCGTATAGGTGTTCGAGTGTTCGAACCTAATGCGTGAGAAATGGTAAGTAAACGCCGTATTTACATATCTGCCACTGTGCAGGAGAATCCGTATAGGTGTTCGAGTGTTCGAACCTAATGCGTGAGAAATGGTAAGTAAACGCCGTATTTACATATCTGCCACTGTGCAGGAGAATCCGTATAGGTGTTCGAGTGTTCGAACCGTAATGCGTGAGAAATGGTAAGTAAACGCCGTATTTACATATCTGCCACTGTGCAGGAGAATCCGTATAGGTGTTCGAGTGTTCGAACCTAATGCGTGAGAAATGGTAAGTAAACGCCGTATTTACATATCTGCCACTGTGCAGGAGAATCCGTATAGGTGTTCGAGTGTTCGAACCGTAATGCGTGAGAAATGGTAAGTAAACGCCGTATTTACATATCTGCCACTGTGCAGGAGAATCCGTATAGGTGTTCGAGTGTTCGAACCGTAATGCGTGAGAAATGGTAAGTAAACGCCGTATTTACATATCTGCCACTGTGCAGGAGAATCCGTATAGGTGTTCGAGTGTTCGAACCTAATGCGTGAGAAATGGTAAGTAAACGCCGTATTTACATATCTGCCACTGTGCAGGAGAATCCGTATAGGTGTTCGAGTGTTCGAACCTAATGCGTGAGAAATGGTAAGTAAACGCCGTATTTACATATCTGCCACTGTGCAGGAGAATCCGTATAGGTGTTCGAGTGTTCGAACCGTAATGCGTGAGAAATGGTAAGTAAACGCCGTATTTACATATCTGCCACTGTGCAGGAGAATCCGTATAGGTGTTCGAGTGTTCGAACCTAATGCGTGAGAAATGGTAAGTAAACGCCGTATTTACATATCTGCCACTGTGCAGGAGAATCCGTATAGGTGTTCGAGTGTTCGAACCTAATGCGTGAGAAATGGTAAGTAAACGCCGTATTTACATATCTGCCACTGTGCAGGAGAATCCGTATAGGTGTTCGAGTGTTCGAACCGTAATGCGTGAGAAATGGTAAGTAAACGCCGTATTTACATATCTGCCACTGTGCAGGAGAATCCGTATAGGTGTTCGAGTGTTCGAACCTAATGCGTGAGAAATGGTAAGTAAACGCCGTATTTACATATCTGCCACTGTGCAGGAGAATCCGTATAGGTGTTCGAGTGTTCGAACCGTAATGCGTGAGAAATGGTAAGTAAACGCCGTATTTACATATCTGCCACTGTGCAGGAGAATCCGTATAGGTGTTCGAGTGTTCGAACCGTAATGCGTGAGAAATGGTAAGTAAACGCCGTATTTACATATCTGCCACTGTGCAGGAGAATCCGTATAGGTGTTCGAGTGTTCGAACCTAATGCGTGAGAAATGGTAAGTAAACGCCGTATTTACATATCTGCCACTGTGCAGGAGAATCCGTATAGGTGTTCGAGTGTTCGAACCGTAATGCGTGAGAAATGGTAAGTAAACGCCGTATTTACATATCTGCCACTGTGCAGGAGAATCCGTATAGGTGTTCGAGTGTTCGAACCTAATGCGTGAGAAATGGTAAGTAAACGCCGTATTTACATATCTGCCACTGTGCAGGAGAATCCGTATAGGTGTTCGAGTGTTCGAACCTAATGCGTGAGAAATGGTAAGTAAACGCCGTATTTACATATCTGCCACTGTGCAGGAGAATCCGTATAGGTGTTCGAGTGTTCGAACCTAATGCGTGAGAAATGGTAAGTAAACGCCGTATTTACATATCTGCCACTGTGCAGGAGAATCCGTATAGGTGTTCGAGTGTTCGAACCTAATGCGTGAGAAATGGTAAGTAAACGCCGTATTTACATATCTGCCACTGTGCAGGAGAATCCGTATAGGTGTTCGAGTGTTCGAACCCTAATGCGTGAGAAATGGTAAGTAACGCCGTATTTACATATCTGCCACTGTGCAGGAGAATCCGTATAGTCAGTGTTCGAGTGTTCGAACCCTAATGCGTGAGAAAATGGTGAAAATGTAGCAAACGCCGTATTTACATATCTGCCACTGTGCAGGAGAATCCGTATAGGTGTTCGAGTGTTCGAACCCTAATGCGTGAGAAATGGTAAGTAAACGCCGTATTTACATATCTGCCACTGTGCAGGAGAATCCGTATAGGTGTTCGAGTGTTCGAACCCTAATGCGTGAGAAATGGTAAGTAAACGCCGTATTTACATATCTGCCACTGTGCAGGAGAATCCGTATAGGTGTTCGAGTGTTCGAACCCTAATGCGTGAGAAATGGTAAGTAAACGCCGTATTTACATATCTGCCACTGTGCAGGAGAATCCGTATAGGTGTTCGAGTGTTCGAACCTAATGCGTGAGAAATGGTAAGTAAACGCGTATTTACATATCTGCCACTGTGCAGGAGAATCCGTATAGGTGTTCGAGTGTTCGAACCCGTAATGCGTGAGAAATGGTAAGCAAACGCCGTATTTACATATCTGCCACTGTGCAGGAGAATCCGTATAGGTGTTCGAGTGTTCGAACCCTAATGCGTGAGAAATGGTAAGTAAACGCCGTATTTACATATCTGCCACTGTGCAGGAGAATCCGTATAGGTGTTCGAGTGTTCGAACCTAATGCGTGAGAAATGGTAAGCAAACGCCGTATTTACATATCTGCCACTGTGCAGGAGAATCCGTATAGGTGTTCGAGTGTTCGAACCCTAATGCGTGAGAAATGGTAAGTAAACGCCGTATTTACATATCTGCCACTGTGCAGGAGAATCCGTATAGGTGTTCGAGTGTTCGAACCGTAATGCGTGAGAAATGGTAAGTAAACGCCGTATTTACATATCTGCCACTGTGCAGGAGAATCCGTATAGGTGTTCGAGTGTTCGAACCCTAATGCGTGAGAAATGGTAAGTAAACGCCGTATTTACATATCTGCCACTGTGCAGGAGAATCCGTATAGGTGTTCGAGTGTTCGAACCCTAATGCGTGAGAAATGGTAAGTAAACGCCGTATTTACATATCTGCCACTGTGCAGGAGAATCCGTATAGGTGTTCGAGTGTTCGAACGTAATGCGTGAGAAATGGTAAGTAAACGCCGTATTTACATATCTGCCACTGTGCAGGAGAATCCGTATAGGTGTTCGAGTGTTCGAACCCGTAATGCGTGAGAAATGGTAAGTAAACGCCGTATTTACATATCTGCCACTGTGCAGGAGAATCCGTATAGGTGTTCGAGTGTTCGAACCCTAATGCGTGAGAAATGGTAAGTAAACGCCGTATTTACATATCTGCCACTGTGCAGGAGAATCCGTATAGGTGTTCGAGTGTTCGAACCCTAATGCGTGAGAAATGGTAAGTAAACGCCGTATTTACATATCTGCCACTGTGCAGGAGAATCCGTATAGGTGTTCGAGTGTTCGAACCCTAATGCGTGAGAAATGGTAAGTAAACGCCGTATTTACATATCTGCCACTGTGCAGGAGAATCCGTATAGGTGTTCGAGTGTTCGAACCGTAATGCGTGAGAAATGGTAAGCAAACGCCGTATTTACATATCTGCCACTGTGCAGGAGAATCCGTATAGGTGTTCGAGTGTTCGAACCCTAATGCGTGAGAAATGGTAAGTAAACGCCGTATTTACATATCTGCCACTGTGCAGGAGAATCCGTATAGGTGTTCGAGTGTTCGAACCCTAATGCGTGAGAAATGGTAAGTAAACGCCGTATTTACATATCTGCCACTGTGCAGGAGAATCCGTATAGGTGTTCGAGTGTTCGAACCCGTAATGCGTGAGAAATGGTAAGTAAACGCCGTATTTACATATCTGCCACTGTGCAGGAGAATCCGTATAGGTGTTCGAGTGTTCGAACCGTAATGCGTGAGAAATGGTAAGTAACGCCGTATTTACATATCTGCCACTGTGCAGGAGAATCCGTATAGGTGTTCGAGTGTTCGAACCGTAATGCGTGAGAAATGGTAAGTAAACGCCGTATTTACATATCTGCCACTGTGCAGGAGAATCCGTATAGGTGTTCGAGTGTTCGAACCCTAATGCGTGAGAAATGGTAAGTAAACGCCGTATTTACATATCTGCCACTGTGCAGGAGAATCCGTATAGGTGTTCGAGTGTTCGAACCGTAATGCGTGAGAAATGGTAAGTAAACGCCGTATTTACATATCTGCCACTGTGCAGGAGAATCCGTATAGGTGTTCGAGTGTTCGAACCCTAATGCGTGAGAAATGGTAAGTAAACGCCGTATTTACATATCTGCCACTGTGCAGGAGAATCCGTATAGGTGTTCGAGTGTTCGAACCTAATGCGTGAGAAATGGTAAGTAAACGCCGTATTTACATATCTGCCACTGTGCAGGAGAATCCGTATAGGTGTTCGAGTGTTCGAACCGTAATGCGTGAGAAATGGTAAGTAAACGCCGTATTTACATATCTGCCACTGTGCAGGAGAATCCGTATAGGTGTTCGAGTGTTCGAACCGTAATGCGTGAGAAATGGTAAGTAAACGCCGTATTTACATATCTGCCACTGTGCAGGAGAATCCGTATAGGTGTTCGAGTGTTCGAACCGTAATGCGTGAGAAATGGTAAGTAAACGCCGTATTTACATATCTGCCACTGTGCAGGAGAATCCGTATAGGTGTTCGAGTGTTCGAACCCTAATGCGTGAGAAATGGTAAGTAAACGCCGTATTTACATATCTGCCACTGTGCAGGAGAATCCGTATAGGTGTTCGAGTGTTCGAACCCTAATGCGTGAGAAATGGTAAGTAAACGCCGTATTTACATATCTGCCACTGTGCAGGAGAATCCGTATAGGTGTTCGAGTGTTCGAACCCTAATGCGTGAGAAATGGTAAGTAAACGCCGTATTTACATATCTGCCACTGTGCAGGAGAATCCGTATAGGTGTTCGAGTGTTCGAACCGTAATGCGTGAGAAATGGTAAGCAAACGCCGTATTTACATATCTGCCACTGTGCAGGAGAATCCGTATAGGTGTTCGAGTGTTCGAACCCTAATGCGTGAGAAATGGTAAGTAAACGCCGTATTTACATATCTGCCACTGTGCAGGAGAATCCGTATAGGTGTTCGAGTGTTCGAACCCTAATGCGTGAGAAATGGTAAGTAAACGCGTATTTACATATCTGCCACTGTGCAGGAGAATCCGTATAGGTGTTCGAGTGTTCGAACCGTAATGCGTGAGAAATGGTAAGTAAACGCCGTATTTACATATCTGTCTACCCACTGTGCAGGAGAATCCGTATAGGTGTTCGAGTGTTCGAACCGCAATTTGAGAATGGTAAGTAAACGCGATTTACATATCTGTCACTGTGCAGGAGAATCCGTAATAGGTGTTCGAGTTTCGAACCGTAATGCATGAGAAATAGTAAGTAAACGCCGTATTAACATATCTGTCACTGTGCAGGAGAATCTGTATAGTTGTTCGAGTGTTCGAACCGTAATGCATGAGAAATAGTAAGTAAACGACGTATTTACATATCTGCCACTGTGCTGGAGAATCCGTATAGGTGTTCGAGTGTTCGAACCGTAATGCGTGAGAAATGGAAGTAAACGCCGTATTTACATATCTCTGTCCACTGGCAGGAGAATCGTACAGGTGTTCGAGTGTTCGAACCGTAATGCATGAGAAATGATAAGTAAACACCGTATTTAGATATCTGCCACTATGCAGGAGTATCCGTATAGGTGTTCGAGTGTTCGAACCGTAATGCATGAGACATGGTAAGTAAACACTGTATTTACATATCTGCCATAGTGCTGGAGAATCCGTATAGGTGTTCGTGTGTTCGAACCCCAATGCATGAGAAATGGTAAGTAAACGCCGTATTTACATATCTGCCACTGTGCAGGAGAATCCGTATAAGTGAACGAGTGTTCGATCCGTAATGCGTGAGAAATGGAAAGTGGACGACGTATTTACATATCTGCCACTGTGCAGGAGAATCCGTATAGGTGTTCGAGTGTTCGAACCGTAATGCGTGGGAAATGGTAAGTAAACACCGTATTTACATGTCTGCCACTGTGCAGGAGAATCCGTATAGGTGTTCGAGTGTTCGAACCGTAATGCATGAGAAATGGTATGTAAACGCCGTATTTACATATCTGTCATTGTGCAGGAGAATCCGTATAGGTGTTCGAGTGTTCGAACCGTAATGCGTGAGAAATGGTAAGTAACACCGTATTTACATATCTGCCACTGTGCAGGAGAATCCGTATAGGTGTTCGAGTGTTCGAACCGTAATGCATGAGAAATGGTAAGCAAACCCCGTATTTACATATCTGCCACAGTGTAGGAGAATCCGTATTGGTGTTCGAGTGTTTGAACCGTAACGCATGAGAAATGGTGTGCAAACGCCGTATTTACATATCTACCACTGTGCCGGAGAATTCGTATAGGTGTTCGAGTGTTCGAACCGTAATGCATGAGAAATGGTAAGTAAACGACGTATTTGCATATCAGCCACTGTGCAGGAGAATCCGTATAGGTGTTCGAGTGTTCGAACCGTAATGCCTGAGAAATGGTAAGTAAACACCGTATTTACATATCTGCCACTGTGCTGGAGAATCCGCATAGGTGTTCGAGTGTTCGAACCGTAATGCATGAGAAATGGTAAGTAAACATCGTATTTACATATCTGCCGTAGTGCAGGAGAATCCGTGTTGGTGTTCGTGTGTTCGAACCCTAATGCATGAGAAATGGTATGTAAACGCCGTATTTACATATCTGCCAGTGTGCAGGAGAATCCGTATAGGTGTTCGAGTGTTCGAACCGTAATGCGTGAGAAATGGAAGGTAGACGCCGTATTTACATATTTGCCACTATGCCGGAGAATCCGTATAGGTGTTCAAGTGTTCGAACCGTAATGCGTGAGAAATGGTAAGTAAACGTCGTATTTACATATCTACCACTGTGCAGGAGAATCCGTATAGGTGTTCGTGTGTTCGAACCGTAAGGCATGAGAAATGGTAAGTAAACCCCGCATTTACATATCCGCCACAGTGTAGGAGAATCTGTATAGATGTTCGAGTGTTCGAACCGTAATGCATGAGAAATGGTAAGTAAACGCCGTATTTACATATCTGTCACTGTGCAAGAGAATCCGTATAGGTGTTCGAGTGTTCGAACCGTAATGCATGTGAAATGGTAAGTAAACGACGTATTTACATATCTGCACATGTGCTGTAGAATCCGTATAGGTGTTCGAGTGTTCGTACCGTAATGCGTGAGAAATGGAAGTAACGCCGTATTTACATATCTGGCCACTGTCCAGGAGAATCCGTATAGGTGTTCGAGTGTTCGAACCGTAATGCCTGAGAAATGGTAAGTAAACACCGTATTTACATATCTGCCACTGTGCTGGAGAATCCGTATAGGTGTTCGAGTGTTGGAACCGTAATGCATTAGAAATAGTAAGTAAACATCGAATTTACATATCTGCCATAGTGCAGGAGAATCCGTATAGGTGTTCGTGTGTTCGAACCCTAATGCATGAGAAATGGTATGTAAACGCCGTATTTACATATCTACCACTGTGTAGGAGAATCCGTATAGGTGTTCGTGTGGTCGAACCATAATGCGTGAGAAATGGTAAGTAAACGTCGTATTTACATATGTACCACAGTGCGGGAGAATCCGTATAGGTGTTCGTGTGTTCGAACCGTAATGCATGAGAAATGGTAAGTAAACCCCGCATTTACATATCCGCCACAGTGTAGGAGAATCCGTATAGGTGTTCGAGTGTTCGAACCGTAGTGCATGAGAAATGGTATGCAAACGCCGTATTTACATATCTACCACTGTGTAGGAGAATCCGTATAGGTGTTCGAGTGTTCGAACCGTAATGCATGAGAAATGGTAAGTAAACGCCGTATTTACATATCTGTCACTGTGCAGGAGAATCCGTATAGGTGTTCGAGTGTTCGAACCGTAATGCGTGAGAAATGGTAAGTAATGCCGTATTTACATATCTGTCACTTTCCAGGAGAATCTGTATATTTGTTCGAGTGTTCGAACTGTAATGCATGAGAAATGGTAAGTAAACGCGTATTTACATGCTGCCACTGTGCTGGAGAATCCGTATAGGTGTTCGAGTGGCCGAACCGTAGTGGGCGAGAATGGTAAGTAAACACCGTATTTACATATCTGCCACTATACAGGAGTATCCGTATAGGTGTTCGAGTGTTCGAACCGTAATGCATGAGAAATGGTAAGTGACCACCGTATTTACATATCTGCCATAGTGCAGGAGAATCCGTGTAGGTGTTCGTGTGTTCGAACCCTAATGCATGAGAAATGGTAAGTAAATGCCGTATTTACATATCTGCCACTGTGCAGGAGAATCCGTAGGTGATCGAATGTTCGATCCGTAATGCGTGAGAAATGGAAGTAGAACGACGTATTTACATATCTGCCACTGGCAGGAGAATCCGTATAGGTGTTCGAGTGTTCGAACCGTAATGCGTGGAAATGGTAAGTAAACACCGTATTTACATATCTGCCACTATCCAGGACAATCCGTATAGGTGCTCAAATGTTCGAACCGTAATGCGTGAGAAATGGTAAGTAAACACCGTATTTACATCTCAGCCACTGTGCAGGAGAATCCGTATATGTGTTTGAGTGTTCGAACCCTAATGCACGAGAAATGGTAAGTAAACGACGCATTTACATATCTTCCATTGTGCAGGAGAATCAGTATAGGTGTTCGAGTGTTCGAACCGTAATGCATGAGAAATGATAAGCAAACGCTGTATTTACATATCTGCCACTGTGCTGGAGAATACGTATAGGTGTTCGAGTGTTCGAACACTAATGCATGAGAAATGGTAAGTAAACGCCGTATTTTCATATCTGCCACGGTGCAGGAGAATCCGTATAGGTGTTCGATTGTTCGAACCGTAATTTGTGAGAAATGGTATGTAAACACCGTACTTACATCTCAGCCACTGTGCAGGAGAATCCGTATATGTGTTCGAGTGTTCGAACCGTAATGCATTAGAAATGGTAAGTAAACACTGTATTTACATATCTGCCACTGTGGAGGAGAATCCATATAGGTGTTCGAGTGTTCGAACCGTAATGCATGAGAAATGGTAAGTAAACGCCGTATTTACATATCTGCCACTGTGCAGGAGAATCCGTATAGGTGTTCGAGTGTTCGAACCGTAATGCATGAGAAATGGTAAGTAAACGCCGTATTTACATATCTGTCACAGTGCAGGAGAATCCGTATAGGTGTTCGATTGTTCGAACCGTAATGCCTGAGAAATGGTAAGTAAACGCCGTATTTACATATCTGTCACTGTGTAGGAGAATCCGTATAGGTGTTCGAGTGTTCGAACCGCAATGCGTGAGAAATGGTAAGTAAAGAACGTATTTACATCTCAGCCACTGTGCAGGAGAATCCGTATAGGTGTTCGAGTGTTCGAACCCTAATGCATGAGAAATGGTAAGTAAACGCCGTATTTACATATCTGCCACTGTGCAGGAGAATCCGTATAGGTGTTCGAGTGTTCGAACCCTAATGCATTAGAAAGGTAAGTAAACGCGTATTTACATCTCTACCACTGTGCAGGAGAATCTGTATAGGTGTTCGAGTGTTCGGACCGTAATGCCTGAGAAATGGTAAGTAAACGTCGTATTTACATATCTACCACTATGCAGGAGAATCCGTATAGGTGTTCGAGTGTTCGAACCGTTATGTGTGAGAAATGGTACGTAAACACTGTACTTACATCTCAGCCATTGTGCAGGAGAATCCGTATATGTGTTCGAGTGTTCGAACCGTAATGCATGAGAAATGTTAAATAAACACCGTATTTACAGATCTGCCACTGTGCAGGAGAATCCGTATAGGTGTTCGAGTGTTCGGACCGTAATGCCTGAGAAATGGTAAGTAAACGCCGTATTTACATATCTGCCACTGTGTAGGAGAATCCGTATAGGTGTTCTGTTCGAACCTAATGCATGAGAATGGTAAGTAAACGTTTATTTACATATCTGCCACTGTGCAGGAGAATCCGTATAGGTGTTCGAGTGTTCGAACCGTAATTCGTGAGAAATGGTAAGTAACACCGTTTTTACATCTAGCCACTATCCAGGAGAATCCGTACAGGTGTTCGAGTGTTTGAACCGTAATGCATGAGAACGGTAAGTAAACACGTATTTACATATCTGCCACTGTTCAGGAGAATCCGTATAGGTGTTCGAGTGTTCGAACCCTAATGCATGAGAAATGGTATGTAAATGCCGTATTTACATATCTGCCACTGTGCAGGAAAATCCGTATAGGTGTTCGAGTGTTCGAACCGCAATGCGTGAGATATGCAAGTAAACGCCGTATTATATATCTGCCACTGTGCAGGATAATCCGTATAGGTGTTCGAGTGTTCGAAACGTAATGCGTGAGAAATGGTAAGTAAACACTGTTCGAGTGTTCGAACCGTAATGCGTGAGAAGTGGTAAGTAACACTGTGTTTACATCTCAGCCACTATGCAAGAATCCGTACAGGTGTTCGAGTGTTCGAACCGTAATGCATGAGAAACGGTAAGTAAACGCCGTATTTACATATCTGCCACTGTGCAGGAGAATCCCTATACGTGTTCGAGTGTTCGAACCCTAATGCATGAGAAATGGTAAGTAAACGCCGTATTTACATATCTACCACTGTGCAGGAGAATCCCTATAGGTGTTGGAGTGTTCGAACCCTAATGCATGAGAAATGGTAAGTAACGCCGTATTTACATATCTACCACTGTGCAGGAAAATCCGTATAGGTGTTCGAGTGTTCGAACCGTAAACGCGTGAGATACGCAAAGTAAACGCCGTATTTACATATCTACCACTGTGCAGGAGAATCCATATAGGTTTCCAATGTTTGAAACGTAATACGTGAGAAATGGTAAGTAAACACCGTATTTACATATCTGTCACTGTGCAGGAGAATCCGTATAGCTGTTCGATGTTCGAACCGTAATGCATGAGAAATGGTAAGTAAAGCCCGTATTTACATATCTGCCGTAGTAAAGGAGAATCTGTATAGGTGTTCGAGTGTTCGAACCGTAATGCATGAGAAATGGTAAGCAAACGCCGTATTTACATATCTGCCACTGTAGGAGAATTCGTATAGGTGTTCGAGTGTTCGAACCATAATGCGTGAGAAATGGTAAGTAAACGCCATATTTACATATCTCCCGCTGTGCAGGAGAATCCGTACAGGTGTTCGAGAGTTCGAACCGTAATGTGTAAGAAATGGAAGTAAACACTGTATTTACATCTCAGCCACTATGCAGGAGAATCCGTATAGGTGTTCGAGTGTTCGAACCCTAATGCATGAGAAATGGTATGTAAATGCCGTATTTACATATCTGCCACTGTGCAGGAAAATCCGTATAGGTGTTCGAGTGTTCGAACCGCAATGCGTGAGATATGCAAAGTAAACGCCGTATTACATATCTGCCACTGTGCAGGAGAATCCGTATAGGTGTTCGAGTGTTCGAAACGTAATGCGTGAGAAATGGTAAGTAAACACTGTTCGAGTGTTCGAACCGTAATGCGTGGGAAATGGTAAGTAAACACTGTGTTTACATCTCAGCCACTATGCAGGAAAATCCGTACAGGTGTTCGAGTGTTCGAACCGTAATGCATGAGAAACGGTAAGTAAACGCCGTATTTACATATCTGCCACTGTGCAGGAGATCCCTATAGGTGTTCGAGTGTTCGAACCCTAATGCATGAGAAATGGTAAGTAAACGCCGTATTTACATATCTACCACTGTGCAGGAGATCCCTATAGGTGTTGGAGTGTTCGAACCCTAATGCATGAGAAATGGTAAGTAAACGCCGTATTTACATATCTACCACTGTGCAGGAAAATCCGTATAGGTGTTCGAGTGTTCGAACCGTAACGCGTGAGATACGCAAAGTAAACGCCGTATTTACATATCTACCACTGTGCAGGAGAATCCATATAGGTGTTCCAATGTTTGAAACGTATACGTGAGAATGGTAAGTAAACACCGTATTTACATATCTGTCACTGTGCAGGGAATCCGTATAGCTGTTCGAGTGTTCGAACCGTAATGCATGAGAAATGGTAAGTAAAGCCCGTATTTACATATCTGCCGTAGTAAAGGAGAATCTGTATAGGTGTTCGAGTGTTCGAACCGTAATGCATGAGAAATGGTAAGCAAACGCCGTATTTACATATCTGCCACTGTGCAGGAGAATTCGTATAGGTGTTCGAGTGTTCGAACCATAATGCGTGAGAAATGGTAAGTAAACGCCATATTTACATATCTCCGCTGTGGCAGGAGAATCCGCACAGGTGTTCGAGAGTTCGAACCGTAATGTGTAAGAATGGAAAGTAAACACTGTATTTACATCTCAGCCACTATGCAGGAGAATCCGTATAGGTGTTTGAGTGTTCGAACCGTAATGCATGAGAAATGGTAAGTAAACCGCCGTATTTACATATCCGCCACTGTGCAGGAGAATCCGTATAGGTGTTCGAGTGTTCGAACCCTAATGCATGAGAAATGGTAAGTAAACGACGTATTTACATATCTGCCACTGCGCAGGAGAATCCGTACAGGTCTTCGACTGTTCGAACCGTAATGCGTGAGAAATGGTAAGTAAACGCCGTATTTACATATCTGCCACTGTGCAGGAGAATCCGTATAGGTGTTCGAGTGTTCGAACCGTAATGCATGGGAAATGGTAAGTAAACGCCACTGTTTTGTGCGGTTCACACTCGCGCTATTTTGCACGTCGCACTGTTTTGTGCAGTTCTCACTCGTGCTATTTTGCGCGTCGCACTGTTTTTTACAGTTTATCACTCGCGCTACTTTGCGCATCGCACTGTTTTGTGCAGTTCACACTCGGGCTATTTTGCGCGTCGCACTGTTTTTTACAGTTTATCACTCGTGCTATTTTGCGCGTCGCACTGTTTTGTGCAGTTTATCACTCGCGCTATTTTGCGCGTCGCACTGTTTTGTGCAGTTCACACTCGCGCTATTTTGCGCGTCGCATTGTTTTTTACAGTTTATCACTCGCGCTATTTTGCGCGTCGCACTGTTTTGTGCGGTTCTCACTCGCGCTATTTTGCGCGTCGCACTGTTTTTTACAGTTTATCACTCGCGCTATTTTGCGCGTCGCACTATTTTGTGCAGTTCACACTCGCGCTATTTTGCGCATCGCACTGTTTTGTGCAGTTCTCACTCGCACTATTTTTTACAGTATATCACTCGCGCTATTTTGCGCGTCGCACTGTTTTGTGCAGTTCTCACTCGTGCTATTTTGCGCGTCGCACCATTTTTTACAGTTTATCACTCGCGCTACTTTGCATATCGCACTGTTTTGTGCAGTTCACACTCGGTCTATTTTGCGCGTCGCACTGTTTTTTACAGTTTATCACTCGCGCTACTTTGCGCATCGCACTGTTTTGTGCAGTTCGCACTCGCGCTATTTTGCGCGTCGCACTATTTTTTACAGTTTATCACTCGCGCTATTTTACGCGTGGCACTGTTTTTTACAGTTTATCACTCGCGCTATTTTGCGCGTCGCACTGTTTTGTGCAGTTCACACTCGCGCTATTTTGCGCGTTGCACTGTTTTTTACAGTTTATCACTCGCGCTATTTTGCGCGTCGCACTGTTTTGTGCAGTTCACACTCGCGCTATTTTGCGCGTCGCACTGTTTTTTACAGTTTATCACTCCCGCTATTTTGCGCGTCGCACTGTTTTGTGCAGTTTATCACTCGCGCTATTTTGCGCGTCGCACTGTTTTGTGTAGTTCACACTCGCGCTATTTTGCGCGTCACACTGTTTTTTACAGTTTATCACTCGCGCTATTTTGCGCGTCGCACTGTTTTGTGCGGTTCACACTCGCGCTATTTTGCGCGTCGCACTGTTTTGTGCAGTTCTCACTCGCGCTATTTTGCGCGTCGCACTGTTTTTTACAGTTTATCACTCGCGCTATTTTGCGCGTCGCACTGTTTTGTGCGGTTCACAGTGGCACTATTTTGCGCATCGCACTGTTCTGTGCAGAACACACTCGCGCTATTTTGCGCGTCGCACCGTTTTTTACAGTTTATCACTCGCGCTATTTTACGCGTCGCACTATTTTTTACAGTTTATCACTCGCGCTATTTTGCGCGTCGTACACTCTGCACAATACACTGCACAACGCTACTCATACTGTACACTCTGCACAATACACTGCACAACACTGCTCTGCTATTTCTGCCTTCTATTCTGTATTCTGCTTTATCTGATAAATGCACTGGTATTTATCTTGCAGTTGTGGGTTTACGCCTACTTTCCTAGGCTCGCTCCTGTACCCGATGCAGAGACCCCTCTGGTCGTCCCTTTTTTACGCCGCTTTGACAGGAGATGCGTGCGGAGGCCCCGGGAGACCTTCAGCTTTTTCCGCCGCTACTTCGACACCATCACTCCCGCCGAGGTATGTTTTACTTGCAGTTCATTTAAGCTTCGTCTTTCCACTGTATATTAGCAATAACAGTAGGTAACAAACTGTATTTCAATTTCAGATCACCTGGCAGCCTTGGGCCCCTTTGCCAGCCGTGGCGCGGGATCGGTTTGCCGGCGCCGCTGATACCTCACGTTACCGGATTCTGCTCGAGGGCCCGGTCTGTCGGGCTTGGTACCTGGGTGAGCGTTTCTTGCGTCAGACCCTAGGCTTGCCTGAGCAGATAGTCCCGGTGCACCCTCTTGAGCACATGCGGGATACTGAGCGGTTCACTGCCGAGCAGATGGCAGACTATACTATCGGCTGGGAGGCGGACGGCTTCAGAGGCGAGGGCGATTACTCGGAGTACGTCCGGACCTTCATCATGCGACCTCTGAGCGGCGGCCGCCAAGTAGAGAGAGAGAGACCAGCAGCGCCAGCGGCTGGAGCAGGAGCTGGAGGAGCTGGAGGGGGGGCGCCGAGGAGGGCTCGAGTTCGCGGCAGGGGCGGAGTTCAGCGAGGGCGTGGGACTGGTTGGCCTGCTCTGCCTGCTGCATTGACTTTCAGGGGGCAGGGTGGGGCGACCTATCAGATCCCCTTTGCTCCTCCGCCAGCTGATCATGAGTTCGTCGGTGTCCCCGACTTGCCTCCGGTATGTGTTACTGCATTCTTCATCTTGCACTGTTATTTCATTTCAGTTTATTTGATATTCCACACAGAATATTAATGTATCTGATATTTTGGCAGGCGTCTTCTGAGTACACCCGACAGTCACTGGAGATGAATGCCTCCATGATGGGGATGCTCCAGCGGACATTCGACCTCCTAGCCCTCTACAGCATTCCGGTATGTTCTTTCTGACCATAGCCTCAAACCATACATAAACTGCTTCGCATAATCTGATGCATAACACAACATCTGATAAACTGCTCACGACATCTGCACACTATACTCATACACTGCATTCTGCACTGATTCACTGCTCACGGCATTCACACTATACTCATACACTGCATTCTGCACTGATTCACTGCTCACGGCATCCACACACTGTACTCATACACTGCATTCTGCACTGATTCACTGCTCACGGCATCCACACACTGTACTCATACACTGCATTCTGCACTGATTTACTGCTTACAGTATTCTGATGCATTTGCCTTTCACGCTTTTTCAGCCTCCCTTCCAGATTCCCCCGGTGGGTGGCGCTCCAGCTGGACCTCCCATTTCCACTCGGGATGGCAGAGCATATCCCCGCACTAGAGGGGGGCGCACTCATGTCGGGAGCAGCTCGCGGGCTCCAGTTCCGGATGATGAGTCTGAGGCAGAGACAGAGGCGGAGGAGACCGATGATGGCTCGGACTCGAGCTCAGATGGTGATGCCCCTAGTGGTGCCCCTGCTGATGACGCTCTTGGACCTTCGTCCAGGAAGAGGACTAGGACAGATTGATAGCTCCGGGGCCATTTTGACATTTGATACAGATTTTTGCTATTTTTCTTTGTTTTTTTGCATTTTCCCCTTTTTGGTCAGTAGTTAGGGTACTTTGTACTGCCGCAGGCAGATTTTGTTTCCAAAACTTATGTACTTGAAAAGATGATATGAAATGAAACAAACTTTTTGTCTGAAAAAGTGTTTACATTTGTGTATATTTCATACCTTGCACTGCATTGCATCATATTACACCTCAAATGTAAATGATATTGATCTGTTGTCTGAAAATTGAGCACTTGTGATTTGAGCACTTGCACTACGGTAATCGATAACCAACCAACTAACCAGCAAACAACTCATATAAACTACTACTCAAACTGCATAACACAGCCCATACTCTACTGGGGATTAATCTGCGCACAGCCCATAACACAGCACTTGGTTCATTCTGCACACAGCAAACCCTGAACAAATAACCCAATCTGACAAGACGGATCATGAAACTGAAACAGTTGGATTTGAAACACACTCGGATGTCCCAAATTTCCTTTTCTTCTCTTGCTTCGCACGAATGTAGAGAATGGCACAGCATCCTGAGCAGAAACGATTAATCTTTGGAAAGGGGGTTTCACAACCCGGGTATCGAGCCTACCACAGAACACAGCGAGATAGACTCAAACAGAGAAACAAAAGGCACACGACCTGAACACGACGAGACACACTCGGAAAAGACTCAAAGCCAAAATCGAGACCAACAAATCAAAAAACACGACACACGGACATGCTTACAAAAGACTTCAAATCTCGAGGAGCCAATTCCTCCGGGTATTATATCCCACCCTTTCTGATTTGTGATACTCACATCACTCGGCCCTCAGGCTCGGTTTTTCTCTCAAAACCCTCTTCTTACTTTTTCTCTCTGCTTACACCTCTCTATTCTTTATTCTCTCATTTTTCATCCCTCCCCAGGGTGATTAATGGATGAATAGAAGTCACAGGTTCACGCCCAGCACTGTTAGCTCACGGCTATTTCCTTCTGGCGGATGGAGTGCCTTTCTGGCAAGTGTGTTGGCAGGGGAAAGACAGAAGACCTGACTCAATTGTGCCCCTAGTTCGTCACTCTGACCGTTTTTTTGTTTTCTTCCTAAAACAGTTTTGATCAAAACGAGAGTCGGATCAACATACTTGTTTGATTTTTGATTTGAAAATCATGCGAATCAGGCTGTGAGCACTGAAAATTTTCCCTTTTCGGGTCCAAACATGGTCCAATTTTGAAAATGAAACAGTTTTTGAGAAAATAAGTCAACCTCAGTGAAAATTTTCAAAAACTATTTTTGCAAACAGTTAACGCTCAACGAGCGCGGAACTTACCCTCGAGATACGCAACCTCAGATCGGGGATGATGGAAAATTGCCCCTGGCTTGGAGGGGGGGCAAGGCAACGGAAAGTTGCCCCTGGTTTGGACAGCAACTCAGGGCAACTTATGGTACTGCATGGCAACGGAAAGTTGCCCCTTGTTTGGATGCCGCGGCATGCTGTAAGCCAGTCCTTGTTGATGACAATCGGACCCTCGGACGCGGAGGAGACGAAGACGGTTTGAATCAATATATGGACACAGTCACCTGGAAGGTGTTGGTGGTTGGACTTCAAGAGGAAGTTAATCACGTAGTTCCAGGTTGCTGTAATCGAGACATTGGATTCGGAGGAGGCAAAAGTGATCAAAACCATGATATGGACTGAGATGCTATGGAAGCGTTGGGGGCTGGACTTCGAGATGAAGTTGCCTACGTATCCCAAACATGGGAATCAAGCCTTACGTAGTTCCGGTTAAGGTACACTCGGGTATTTTAACCTTCACTGTTTAGGCTCTAACTTTTGCCAAGGCGCCCAATGCGGGTTTTCGACCTTGCGAGCTATGTTTTTCTTTTCTTTTTTTCTTTTGCTTTTCTTTTGCATTTTCATTTCTTTTTCTTTGCTATTTTTTGTTCTTTTTTCTTTCTTTTGTATTTTTTTCTTTTATTTCTTTTTTTTTTCTTTTTTTTCTTTGCTCTAACTTTTGCCTGGGTCGCCCTTCCGGGTTTTCGGCCCAGCGAGCCTCTCAAAGGGTAAAAGTGTAGCAAGCCCATGCCAAATGGTTTTGAGATTGAGGCCTCCTGTATCCAGGAGGATGACCGTTGTGTTGATTTGCAGAAAAGTTCATCACGATTACTTCACGAGCCTTGCCGGGTGAGATCTGATCTCCTTAATCTGACTTTGATGCCTCTTGCTCGAGGGTTGCCTCAAAATTGGCCGCACAGGCGTTTCATGGCACTGTTGAATGTTTTGAACGGATTCCAGTTTGCAACAGATGAATTGAATCTTGAGGCCGAGAGCGATCCTGGGCTGCACAATCTCAAGAGCGACTCCACACAGGTCTTCACAGGACCGCGCAAAACATTTCGTTTTTGAAAGTTTTTAAGAAAGTGACAAATCACTCGCGCTGAAGATAGTGTGGAACCAGTCTGGATCAAACCAGGGTCCTTCTCAGTACTCACGCCGACAAGCATGATTTCATTCATTAACAGCTTAGCATGCCTCTCTTTCTCTCCATTTGATCAAAGTTTTGCAAAACTCGAGGAATTATTTCCTCTTCGTTTTCATCACCGCAGTGTTCAAAATGGAGTTTTATGAAAAGCTTAGGTCATTACAACGATGTTTAAGGCACAAGAGAGTAGGCGAAATGCACTGTCGTTCCATTCACATCCTCTGGCACAACCAGCTGAATCAACAAGTACGGAAATGTGATAGCCGCGGCTGTTTCATTTAGATTTCTCAGATGCAACTGGCTCCTCAACCGAGACGGATTCAAAAGGAAAAACAAAAGGATAATTACAAAACGGCGCTCGAGGCAACAACCCCGGAATCACCTGGTATACTATACAAGAGGGACTGACTCATTACAACAAGACAGACCCTGTAAGCAAAAAGACTGACCTAATACAGAGAGACAACTCAAGACAAAACAAAAGACTGACTCGACACCTAAGTCAGAATTTACAAAATTAACATTAACAGATGCCCAAAAAACGCGTGCCAAACGCCACATCCAAAAATGCGCCGGGCACTGCCCGCAGGCGGTTCACCTTCTGGTTACATACTCGCAGTATCTGTGTCCTCGAAATCCAACAACTGGGTGGTGACGGACTTGGCTGAGGTGGGCGGGAGGATGACCTCGTTGTCAATCAAATCTTGCACCTCATGACGGAGGCGGAAGCAATTGTCGGTAGGGTGGCCTGTCTGCTGGTGGTACGCACAGTACTGAGCAGGATCATGTGTAGCAGGGAGATTCTTCGGGAGGGGTCGAGGCTCCAGGGGCTTGAGATGCCCTCTCTCGGCAAGGATTTGAAGTGCCTTGGACAATGTCATGTAGAGAGCATGGAAGACCCTGCGCCCTCGAGGCAGGTATTTTGGAGCCTGAGCACTCTTGCTAGATGCACTAGCGAACGGATCGGCGGGTGCGGTCTTGGATTTCTGATCCTTCCCGGATGCAGGGTTGGGAGCGGGAAGAACTGTCTTGGCATGACGGGGCCTATCCCGGTTCTCTGATTGACTGGAACTGCCCTTAGGCGGAGTGGGGAAAGCGTCCTCTACAGCTTTTGTCACAACTGCAGATATCTGTTGCTTGTTCATCCCCCTGGCTTTCAAAGCCTCTACTGCCCACAGCAGCTGTTCGATAGGGTCAGCATCTGTCTTCATCTTGCCTTTGTCTCGGGCCTCAGCCTGATCAAGGGTTTGAGTTGACACTGACATGTCATTGTTATAACTGGAGGCCATCTCTGGTTGACTAAGTTCAATAACAATTCGGCCCAACAACGGGGGCTCCTGGGGTACAAAGCTCCCGGCATACGGTGCGGCTGGCGATGAAACTGACATTCCATAGGCGAGATCCGTCACGGATCTTTGAAGATCACCTATCATTCCCATCAGTTCAAATGTAGTAGGCTCACGAGCCTGATATAGTTGGGGGGCCCAAACTGGGTGCGCAGCCGGCGATCTAGGTGGATGCGGCATATCAACAGTAGTCTCATCGCGTAGGGTGATTCCTTGATCCAACGCGGCCGTCATGACCACGATCTCTTCTGAATTCTGTGTCATGCTCGGTCCTGCCTCAGCAAGGAGAAGACACTAGCTGTTCTGTCATGCTCGGTCCTGCCTCAGCAAGGAGAAGACACTAGCTGTTCTGGATCGATTCTCTGAATCTCTGAACTGAAACGGAAAAACAAGCAGCATTTCAGCCCCAAACAGATCAAACACGGGTGTAGTCGAACAACTGCACTCTGCTACTGAACACTGTTCCCCAGAATCACTATTCAAAACTGAACTGATACCCGCAGACATAACTGATTCATAACAACACTGATACTGGTGCCTTCAGGCCGGATACCTAAACTTGCAAACTGATATATGCGTTCCCTGCAGAGATACACTCTAAAAGCACATAACAGGTAGAAGAGAACCAGTACACCCCTATGTTGGGGTAGGGTTTCCCTGTCCTATTTTGTCAGGAGCTAGGGTTTCACTACGCACGCAGCGGTTTCAAACAACCTATATCGGGTAAGTAACCTGTCCTAGATTGGAATGGTCACTATGGATCCGAATATGCACTAGGTCGAATGGTCAAAACAAGGGTGCCCCGGTAAAACCGGGGTTTGTGTTCCCATGCTGTCAGAGCCCATAACCGGTCAGCCTTATGGTCATGCCTTGACAAGACAAGCCTCCGGCAAACCGTTCAGGAATGGTAGATGGCAAACACGGTGTCCTAGGCGCACCAATGCACATGCAATGCAAAGAGACACATAAATGAAATCAAAACAGGATATCACGAGTTCGAGTCAAGCTCTCTAAAATCCCCAGCAGAGTCGCCAGAAACTGTAACATGCCCGCGAGGGGACTCACGGGTTACAGTTCGGACTCAATTTTGTGTCGGTTCTAAATCTGAACCAAAGAGTCCAACTCTGGCAAATCGTTTTGAAGAAAAACAGATTTTGAAAAGTAGTGCCAAACATGGACTGCTTTGCCAGACTACAGAGTCGCCACCTAAATATTTTTAAAATGGGAAATTTAGGAAACCCTGACTCGGTGCCGAAGGCCACGTGTCCGTCATCACCAAATGTCTTGGCTCGGGAGCTTGGGTACGATCGGGGAAGGTCAGCTATGAGCACCCCCTCTCGCCCGGTCCGAAGACCGGCCTCTACTAACCGTGATATCCGATTTTGAAAACATTACATGCTCTTATTCCAATTGTTAGCCTAGAATTACTATGTTATGCACACAGCAAACAAGTATAGACTAGATTGCCTAATTCGGAAATAATCATTGCATATCCGTTTGTTTTGAAAATGCTTTGGAATTTGCTACTCGCAAGTAGGCTAAAACACGGATTTCAATGAGTTTTCCAACTCAAGCAATCCAACCTCCACCCACAGGCATTCAAACAGTTTATCTCACACAAGCACTTTGCGCATCGCACTGTTTTGTGCAGTTCACACTCGCGCTATTTTGCGCGTCGCACTGTTTTTTACAGTTTATCACTCGTGCTATTTTGGGCGTCGCATTGTTTTGTGCAGTTCACAATCGCGCTATTTTGCGCGTGGCACTGTTTTTTACAGTTTATCACTCGCGCTATTTTGCGCGTCGCACTGTTTTGTGCAGTTCACACTCGCGCTATTTTTCGCGTGGCACTATTTTTTACAATTTATCAGTCACGCTATTTTGCGCGTCGCACTGTTTTGTGCAGTTTATCACTCGCGCTATTTTGCGCGTCGCACTGTTCTGTGCAGATCACACTCGCGCTATTTTGCGCGTCACACTGTTTTTTACAGTTTATCACTCGCGCTATTTTGCGCGTCGCACTGTTTTGTGCGGTTCACACTCGCGCTATTTTGCGCGTCGCATTGTTTTGTGCAGTTCACACTCGCGCTATTTTGCGCGTCACACTGTTTTTTTTCAGTTTATCACCCGCGGTATTTTAGCGTCGCACTGTTTTGTGCGGTTCACACTCGCGCTATTTTGCGCGTCGTACAGTTTTGTGCAGTTTATCACTAGCGCTATTTTGCGCATCGCACTCTTTTGTGCCGTTCACACTCGCGCTATTTTGCGCGTCGCACTGTTTTTTACAGTTTATCACTCGCGCTATTTTGCGCGTCGCACACTTTTTTGCAGTTTACCACTCGCGTTATTTTGCGCGTCGCACTCCTTTTTGCAGTTTACCACTCGCGCTATTTTGCGCGTCGCCCTGTTTTGTGCAGTTCCCACTCGCGCTATTTTGCGCGTCCCACTGTTTTTTATAGTTTATCACTCGCGCTATTTTGCGCGTCACACTGTTTTGTGCGGTTCACACTGGCGCTATTTTGCGCATCGCACTGTTTTGTGCAGTTCTCACTCGCGCTATTTTGCGCGTCGCACTATTTTTTACAGTTTATCACTCGCGCTATTTTGCGCGTCGCACTGTTTTTTACAGTTTATCACTCGCGCTATTTTGCCCGTCGCACTGTTTTTTACAGTTTGTCACTCGCGCTATTTTGCGCGTCGTACAGTTTTGTGCGGTTCACACTCGCACTATTTTGTGCGTCGCACTGTTTTTTATAGTTTGTCACTCCCGTTATTTTGCGCGTCGCACTATTTTGTGCGGTTCACACTCGCGCTATTTTGCACGTCGCACTGTTTTGTGCAGTTCTCACTCGTGCTATTTTGCGCGTCGCACTGTTTTTTACAGTTTATCACTCGCGCTACTTTGCGCGTCGCACTGTTTTGTGCAGTTCACACTCGGGCTATTTTGCGCGTCGCACTGTTTTTTACAGTTTATCACTCGTGCTATTTTGTGCGTCGCACTGTTTTGTGCAGTTCACACTCGCGCTATTTTGCGTGTGGCACTGTTTTTTACAGATTATCACTCGCGCTATTTTGCGCGTCGCACTGTTTTGTGCAGTTTATCACTCGCGCTACTTTGCGCGTCGCACTGTTTTTTACAGTTTATCACTCACGCTATTTTGCGCGTCGCACTGTTTTGTGCAGTTTACCACTCACGCCATTTTGCGCGTCGCCCTGTTATGTGCAGTTCCCACTCGCACTATTTTGCGCGTCCCACTGTTTTTTACAGTTTATCACTCGCGCTATTTTGCGCGTCACCCTGTTTTGTGCAGTTCCCACTCGCACTATTTTGCGCGTCCCACTGTTTTTTACAGTTTATCACTCGCGCTATTTTGCGCGTCGCACTGTTTTGTGCGGTTCACACTTGCGCTATTTTGCGCATCGCACTGTTTTGTGCAGTTCTCACTTGCGCTATTTTGCGCGTCGCACTATTTTTTTACAGTTTATCACTTGCGCTATTTTGCGCGTCGCACTGTTTTTTACGGTTTATCACTCGCGCTGTTTTGCGCGTCGCATTGTTTTTTACAGTTTGTCACTCGCGCTATTTTGTGCGTCGTACAGTTTTGTGCGGTTCACACTCGCACTATTTTGTGCGTCGCACTGTTTTTTATAGTTTGTCGCTCCCGTTATTTTGCGCGTCGCACTGTTTTGTGCGGTTCACACTCGCGCTATTTTGCACGTCGCACTGTTTTGTGCAGTTCTCACTCGTGTTATTTTGCGCATCGCACTGTTTTTTACAGTTTATCACTCGCGCCACTTTGCGCGTCGCACTGTTTTGTGCAGTTCACACTCGGGCTATTTTGCGCGTCGCACTGTTTTTTACAGTTTATCACTCGTGCTATTTTGTGCGTCGCACTGTTTTGTGCAGTTCACACTCGCGCTATTTTGCGCGTGGCACTATTTTTTACAGTTTATCACTCGCGCTATTTTGCGCGTCGCACTGTTTTGTGCAGTTTATCACTCGCGCTACTTTGCGCGTCGCACTGTTTTGTGCAGTTCACACTCGCGCTATTTTTCGCGTGGCACTATTTTTTACAATTTATCAGTCACGCTATTTTGCGCGTCGCACTGTTTTGTGCAGTTTATCACTCGCGCTATTTTGCGCGTCGCACTGTTCTGTGCAGATCACACTCGCGCTATTTTGCGCGTCGCACTGTTTTTTACAGTTTATCACTCGCGCTATTTTGCGCGTCGCACTGTTTTGTGCGGTTCACACTCGCGCTATTTTGCGCGTCACACTGTTTTGTGCAGTTCACACTCGCGTTATTTTGCGCGCCGCACTATTTTTTACAGTTTATCACTCGCGGTATTTAGCGCGTCGCACTGTTTTGTGCGGTTCACAATCGAGCTATTTTGCGCGTCGCACAGTTTTGTGCAGTTTATCACTCGTGCTATTTTGCGCATCGCACTGTTTTGGGCCGTTGACACTCGCGCTATTTTGCGCGTCGCACTATTTTTTACAATTTATCACTTGCGCTATTTTGCGCGTCGCACTGTTTTGTGCGGTTCACACTCGCGCTATTTTGCGCATCGCACAGTTTTGTGCAGTTCTCACTCGCGCAATTCTGCGCGTCGCAATATTTTTTACAGTTTGTCACTCGCGCTATTTTGCGCGTCGCACTGTTTTGTGAAGTTCACACTCGCGCTATTTTGCGCGTTGCACAGTTTTTTACAGTTTATCACTCGCGCTATTTTGCGCGTCGCGCTGTTGTGTGCGGTTCACACTCGCGCTATTTTGCGCGTCGCACTGTTTCGTGCCGTTTATCACTCGCGCTATTTTGCGCGTCGCACTGTTCTGTGCAGTTCACACTCACGGTATTTTGCGCGTCGCACTGTTTTTTACAGTTTATCACTCGCGTTATTTTGCGCGTCGCACTGTTTTGTGCATTTCTCACTCGCGCTATTTTGCGCGTCGCACAGTTTTTTACAATTTATCACTCGCGCTATTTTGCGCGTCGCACTGTTTTGTGCAGTTCACACTCGCGCTATTTTGCGCGTTGCACTGTTTTTTACAGTATATCACTCGCGTTATTTTGCGCGTCGCACTGTTTTTTATAGTTTATCACTCGCGCTATTTTGCGCGTCGCACTGTTCTGTGCAGTTCACACTCGCGGTATTTTGCGCGTCGCACTGTTTTTTACAGTTTATCACTCGCGTTGTTTTGCGCGTCGCACTGTTTTGTGCGGTTCTCACTCGCGCTATTTTGCGCGTCGCACAGTTTTTTACAGTTTATCGCTCGCGCTATTTTGCGTCGCACTGTTTTGTCCAGTTCACACTTGTGCTATTTTGCGTGTGGCACTGTTTTTTACATTTTATCACTCGCGTTATTTTGCGCGTCGCACTGTTTTTTACAGCTTATCACTCGCGCTATTTTGCGCGTCGCACTGTTTTTTACAGTTTATCACTCGCGCTATTTTGCGCGTCGCATTGTTTTTTACAGTTTATCACTCGCGCCATTTTGCGCATCGCACTGTTTCTTTCAGTTTATCACTCGCGCTATTTCGCGCGTCGCACTGTTTTGTGCGGTTCAAACTCGCGCTATTTTGCGCATCGCACTGTTTTGTGCAGTTCTCACTCGCGCTATTTTGCGCGTCGCACTGTTTTTTACAGTTTATCACTCTCGCTATTTTGCGCGTCGCACTGTTTTGTGCAGTTCACATTCGCGCTATTTGGCGCGTTGCACAGTTTTTTACAGTTTATCACTCGCGCTATTTTGCGCGCTGCACTGTTTTTTACAGTTTATCACTCGCGCTATTTTGCGCGTCGCACTGTTTTGTGCGGTTCACACTTGCGCTATTTTGCGCATCGCACTGTTTTGTGCAGTTCTCACTCGCGCTATTTTGCGTGTCGCACTGTTTTTTACAGTTTATCACTCGCGTTATTTTGCGCGTCGCACTGTTTTTTACAGTTTATCACTCGCGCTATTTTGCGCGTCGCACAGTTTTTTACAGTTTATCACTCGCGCTATTTTGCGCGTCGCACTGTTTTGTGGAGTTCACACTCGCGTTATTTTGCGCGTTGCACTGTTTTTTACAGTTTATCACTCGCGCTATTTTGCGCGTCGCACTGTTTTTTACAGTTTTTCACTCGCGCTATTTTGTGCGTCGCACTGTTTTGTGCAGTTTACCACTCGCGCTATTTTGCGCGCCGCACTGTTTTGTGCAGTTCAGACTCGCGCTATTTTGCGCGTCACACTGTTTTTTACAGTTTATCACTCGCGCTATTTTGCGCGTCGCACTGTTTTGTGCGGTTCACACTTGCGCTATTTTGCGCATCACACTGTTTTGTGCAGTTGTCACTCGCGCTATTTTGCGCGTCGCACTGTTTTTTACAGTTTATCACTCGCGCTATTTTGCGCATCGCACTGTTTCTTTCAGTTTATCACTCGCGCTATTTCGCGCGTCGCACTGTTTTGTGCGGTTCAAACTCGCGCTATTTTGCGCATCGCACTGTTTTGTGCAGTTCTCACTCGCGCTATTTTGCGCGTCGCACTGTTTTTTACAGTTTATCACTCGCGTTATTTTGCGCGTCGCACTGTTTTTTACAGTTTATCACTCGCGCTATTTTGCGCGTCGCACAGTTTTTTACAGTTTATCACTCGCGCTATTTTGCGCGTCGCACTGTTTTGTGGAGTTCACACTCGCGCTATTTTGCGCGTTGCACTGTTTTTTACAGTTTATCACTCGCGATATTTTGCGCGTCGCACTGTTTTTTACAGTTTTTCACTCGCGCTATTTTGCGCGTGGCACTGTTTTTTACAGTTTATCACTGGCGCTATTTTACGCGTCGCACTGTTTTGTGCAGTTTACCACTCGCGCTATTTTGCGCGCCGCACTGTTTTGTGCAGTTCACACTCGCGCTATTTTGCGCGTCACACTGTTTTTTACAGTTTATCACTCGCGCTATTTTGCGCGTCGCACTGTTTTTTTCGGTTCACACTTGCGCTATTTTGCGCATCACACTGTTTTGTGCAGTTCTCACTCGCGCTATTTTGCGCGTCGCACTGTTTTTTACAGTTTATCACTCGCGCTATTTTGCGCATCGCACTGTTTTTTATAGTTTATCACTCGCGCTATTTTGCGCGTCGCACTGTTTTTTACAGTTTATCACTCGCGCTATTTTGCGCGTCGCACTGTTTTGTGCTGTTCTCACTCGCGGTATTTTGCGCGTCGCACTGTTCTGTGCAGATGACACTGGCGCTATTTTGCGCGTCGCACTGTTTTTTACAGTTTATCACTCGCGCTATTTCGCGCGTCGCACTGTTTTGTGCGGTTCAAACTCGCGCTATTTTACGCATCGCACTGTTTTGTGCAGTTCTCACTCGCGCTATTTTGCGCGTCGCACTGTTTTGTGCAGTTCACATTCGCGCTATTTGGCGCGTTGCACAGTTTTTTACAGTTTATCAATCGCGCTATTTTGCGCGCTGCACTGTTTTTTACAGTTTATCACTCGCGCTATTTTGCACGTCGCACTGTTTTGTGCGGTTCACACTTGCGCTATTTTGCGCGTCGCACTGTTTTTTACAGTTTATCACTCGCGCTATTTCGCGCGTCGCACTGTTTTGTGCGGTTCAAACTCGCGCTATTTTGCGCATCGCACTGTTTTGTGCAGTTCTCACTCGCGCTATTTTGCGCATCGCACTGTTTTTTACAGTTTATCACTCTCGCTATTTTGCGCGTCGCACTGTTTTGTGCAGTTCACACTCGCGCTATTTTGCGCGTGGCACTGTTTTTTACAGTTTATCACTCGCTCTATTTTGCGCGTCGCACTGTTTTTTACAGTTTATCACTCGCGCTATTTTGCACGTCGCACTGTTTTGTGCAGTTCACACTCGCGCTATTTTGCGCGTCGCACTGTTTTGTGCAGTTTATCGCTCGTGCTATTTTCGCGTCGCACTGTTTTGTGCAGTTCACCCTCGCGCTATTTTGCGCGTCCCACTGTTTTTTACAGTTTACCACTCGCGCTATTTTGCGCGTCGCACTGTTTTGTGCAGTTCACACTCGCGCTATTTTACGCGTCGCACAGTTTTTTACAGTTTATCACTCGCGCTATTTTGCGCGTCGCACTGTTTTGTGCGGTTCACACTTGCGCTATTTTGCGCATCGCACTGTTTTGTGCAGTTCTCACTCGCGCTATTTTGCGTGTCGCACTATTTTTTACAGTTTACCACTCGAGTTATTTTGCGTGTCGCACTGTTTTTTACAGTTTATCACTCGCGCTATTTTGCGCGTCGCACAGTTTTTTACAGTTTGTCACTCGCGCTATTTTGCGCGTCGCACTGTTTTGTGGCGTTCACACTCGCGCTATT
This sequence comes from Camellia japonica, assembly GCA_030407325.1. NCBI lineage: Eukaryota > Viridiplantae > Streptophyta > Magnoliopsida > Ericales > Theaceae > Camellia > Camellia japonica. Next base: position 511 of record JAPPVO010001044.1, on the reverse strand, counting down.
TTGCGCGTTGCACTGTTTTTTACAGTTTATCACTCGCGATATTTTGCGCGTCGCACTGTTTTTTACAGTTTTTCACTCGCGCAATTTTGCGCGTGGCGCTGTTTTTTACAGTTTATCACTGGCGCTATTTTGCGCGTCGCACTGTTTTGTGCAGTTTACCACTCGCGCTATTTTGCGCGCCGCACTGTTTTCTGCAGTTCACACTCGCGCTATTTTGCGCGTCACACTGTTTTTTACAGTTTATCACTCGCGCTATTTTGCGCGTCGCACTGTTTTTTTCGGTTCACACTTGCGCTATTTTGCGCATCACACTGTTTTGTGCAGTTCTCACTCGCGCTATTTTGCGCGTCGCACTGTTTTTTACAGTTTATCACTCTCGTTATTTTGCGCGTCGCACTGTTTTGTGTAGTTCACATTCGCGCTATTTGGCGCGTTGCACAGTTTTTTCCAGTTTATCACTAGCGTTATTTTGCGCGCTGCACTGTTTTTTACAGTTTATCACTCGCGCTAT
>JAPPVO010001042.1:0-47314 GCA_030407325.1 Camellia japonica | reverse complement strand
GGAACATATGAGGAATATCACCTAGAGGCTGTTAATACAACCCCTTTTTTTTTTTTTTTTTGGTGCGTGTGTGTGGTAATTTTGGAAACTTTGGAATCTTATCATGCACAATTGCATATTTTGCAATTTTGAGGATTCAATTGATTTATAAACTTTATGCTGGTAATTTGACTTTCTGTCTGCTTCTAATTTAGTTTAGGACTGGCTTTGCTGCAGAGGGTAGTAGACAGCTAGGTAAAGATAGGGAAGGTGTAAGTTTATGGTTTTGTGTTCTTAGCTTCATTGCTGGTTCTTTATCCTAAACAGTTTTCTGTGTTCATATAGACTATTGAATTGTTAGACTGCATCATAAGTTAGTGTAATGATGATCCATGTTAATTTTATGTTCAGTGTATCCAACATAGGGACAAACTTTTTGGCTTGTTTGTTCATAGGTGTCGGTTTCTTGTGCTAACTAATTGGTTTTATGTTGTCACTTATTGATTGTGTCTTTCCATAGGTGGGCTTTTTTTAAGTGGGGGGCTTATTGGTTTTATATTTACAAGAAATCTTACTACTTTACGCACTGATGCACTCTTTGGAGCTGCTTTGCTATCCCTCAGCACCTTAAGCTTAAAGGTCTGGAGACAAGGAAAATCTAGCTTCCCATTCATACTAGGACAAGCAGGTATCTACTTCTCTTGTGATTTAAGATATCATGATATCGACTTCTTTTATATTTTTTTGCTCTTAGATTCTTGTATCTTTTGTTGGTTTCAAATTTAAGTTTCTTATCTAGAAGAAAAACATAAACTATGCAGCCCTCTGAATGGTAATTTTGTTGCACTTTTTATGGCTGCCATTGGACTAGCTTGTGAGAAGATTTTAGTGGTTCATTTATACTCTACACTGTAACTTTTCTTCTCAACTAATAGTCCAGGACAAGTTTGTTAGATGAATTATATAAATTTTTTTATAAGTAATGTGTATATATTAATGAGGCAAGCAAAAAGGAACACAACAACCTATGTCACCTATACATCAATCTACTCAAAAGATTAAAAATTTCAAAAATTGGTTAAAAACCAAATTTACATCGCCCAAGAACCACCTATACTAAAAATGGTTTTTCAATTTAAAGATGGGATATTCCAAGCCATCAAACGTACTCTGATTATCCTTTCTCCAAATGATCCACATCAAACCCAAAGGAAGACTGGATGAAGTGGTCTTAATCAAAGTAGACCTCACCCCTTTTGATAAATACCGTCTCTTCCAGCCTGCCAGACGCATCTGGAACCTTTCTACCTCTGAGTTCCAAACTGAGTTTGCCTCAAAAGAGGATCCAAGAGGGAGACCAAGTATAAAGAAGGTAAATGATCAACTTTACAGCCAAAAAATATTTTTCAAAAAAAAAAAAAACTTTACAGCCAATGCCCCCACAGGGGGAACCTCTCCAACTGGAATAAGGCTAGACTTCCCCAAATTTACTTTCAAGCTTGAAACTACCTTGAAGAAATAAGCAACATTGATTACCCAAATACTGGGCCTCAGTCCCACAAAAAATAATAGTGTCATTTGCGAGCAAGTGAGAGACCTTTAAAAGGGGAGCCATCAAGCTGCTCAATGTGAAAACCCTCCAAGAAACCACCTTGCACTGCCTCTCCATCATCCCACAATGTCATTATTATCCTCAAAGATACTAAGTATGGCTCTTTCATACTTCTTGTAAGCTCCAAAATACAGAGTTTGCCAAGTGTTTGAACAAGTTCATAAGGTCAATGATTTTCCATCATTTACATGTTCTAGTAACCGGTGTGCTTGACTTCCATGTGCATTGTAAAAACAATCAAGATAAGTGTTTTATAAATTTATGTTGATCTTCATTTCTCTTTGTTTGGATGTTCTATTTCTGATCTTGCAGTAATTGCTGTGGCACTTCTTTGGAAGAACTTTCAGACCTACTCTATGGTAGTTTATCTCATCACCACTACATCATTTTCCCTCATTGGCTAGCTTATTCTTTATATTTAACTATAAGAATGATATTGTGATTGCAGACAAAGAAACTGTTCCCAACAGGCTTTTATGCTGCCATTAGGTACTTAAATATCTCTCAGTGTTTCTATTGACGAAGTTTAGTTACTTTCCGTCATGAGCTATATCTTGCTAAAACGGTCTTCTGATCTTTATTTGTGTCAGTGCTGCAATGCTATGCTTCTATTCCTATGTGGTTTTGTCCGGAGGAAACCCACCACCAAAAAAGTTGAAATCATCTGCCGTTGCCCCATCATAATCAGAACCAACGACGCTCATATCAGATTTGAGGTTTACAGTTTGTTTGTTTTTTTTTTGGCTTGTGGCTTTCAAGTGAATGTGAAGGTTGTTTTGTTTGTTTGACATGAAGACTTGGTCAGTCATGAGAAGAGGGGAAGTGTAATCATAGAACCGGGTTCTAATTTGTAGGTTGCTTAAGTGAAAATTAGAAGAAAGCTGTTTGCCGTGTCACCTATGTTCTAAAAAATAAAAGGAGGAACAGTTTGATATGTTCTCATGTAATCTACATATGGATTGATATAACTTGCATGCAAATTGTTGAAAGAAACTTTTGAATGGGTGAAATAATAGTGTTATTGAAATATGACTAACTTGCAAAATAGTTTCATGCAGTCGGTTGAAAAAAAAAAGGCTACAAAGTTTTGCAATTTTTTTTTGATGGGTAATTAAACAAAAAATGGTTTTTTTCCTTTACTAATATGTATCTATTTCCTTCTTATTTTCCTAAACCACTAAGAAATTACTCAGTTCTAAAACTATCGGTTTAGATTTGGGATTGATCAAATTTTTCTCTCTTAGGTGTCTCACTTTCAAAATAAGAAATTTCACATTTTTTCCCAAGATGAAATGATTTCAAATCATCATCTAATGTAAAAATAATCGTGGATATCACACTTATTTTGTGCTTGGTGGTAATTGGAGTGAACTGACATCAAACTTAGATTCGGTGAAGAGTGAATCTAATGAAAATGGAGGAAAATCTGTACCAATTGGCAGCCAGAAGATGAAACTTGGAGCACAATTGGGGCTGTCTGATAATGTTGGTTTTAATTTTAGTGCTTGTTTGAAGAGTTCATCGTCAATTTCAGATTTCAAAAAGAGAGAATCCAGTGAAAGTTCTGGGAAATCAGACTTTGAGGATGTTGGAAAGATGAAAGTAGATATTGAAGTAGGTTCTGTTGTAAATAATAAATACAATTTTGTATTTGGAAGTAGTGTTTGTAGCACCAGTGCTTCTGGGACAAGCACAGCACACAAACTCTCAGATGAGATGAAGAAATTGACTGTTGATGATTGTGGAAAGATTGAATGTTCTGACAACGCTGAAGATCCTAATATAACTCTCACGGCAGTTCTAATCATGTCTTTGTGTTTGGAAGTGACAAAAGCCCCCCTGGTTTTTGTACAGGAAAAGCAGGAACTACTTCATATGAGCAGGTCAAGGATGCAAATTTGAAAGGTGCTGGGAATGGCAGTGCTGTTGAGAAGACGGAAGGAGTCAACTTTAGAACCATTGACGAGAATGTCTTTGTATTTTCAAGTAGTATTGATGCTGCTGGCTCTTTTGGTGGAGGTGAGCGACATGTTATGCCAACCGAAAAGGATAAAAACACAAGTGGGCTGGGAGTTTTTGATGGAATAAAACTGGGGTGTCCTTTTGGAAGTTCTTGGGAGGAGAAGCAGACAGCAAATGTCGATGAGAAGAGCTCCAATGGCCCTTCTGTCAGTACCTCTACGCCAAAACCATTTACTTTTCAGGCAGGGCTAGGTAAAATCTCTGATGGACCTCAAGATCAACTCAAGGATGATGCCAATCTGAATAAAACCTCTAACCAGTCTTTATTTTCATCCAGTGGGCTTGGCTTTGAAGTACCTTCTATGGGCAAATTTGAGAATAAGGATAAATTCAGCTTCACAAGCACACCAGTTGGATTAGGGGCATCCACTACAGACTTTAGAACATCGAATAGGGATGCATCTTGTTCATTTACAGCAAATCTGTATAACGGGTTAAATAAAAAGTTGGAATTTTGTGAAAAGAGCATTTCAATCAAGGACAAGACAGGGAAGAAGACGAGGAGAAAGTTGAGGCAGGCTATTCCAGTTCAGCAGCAATCTAGGCAAAATTGTGTGTCAAAGGAAGGCTCCCAACAAAACCCAGACTCTCCTGCATGCTATTCACCCATGGATTTTTCTCCCTATCATGATAACAGTTGTGCACCCTCCGCTGTGAATGCAACAAGTTCTACATGTGCAAGTGATGAAGATTTGGCAGCTGCAAGAGAAGGACCTAATACCAGTGAAGATGACAAAAAATGTAGAGGGAAACATGAAGAAGTTTCCAAGAATCATTATGAAAGATTTGTTGCTCATTCTTCTTTAGAAGAAGCTGAAACTGAATGCAGTAATTTCAAATCTGAACAGAAAACCATTAACAGGGGTGGTGGTGTTGCGGAAGATAGTGTCAATTCAGACAGGAAGAGGGAAGAAAGTGAGTGTGTAAAGCAATTTTGTTTTGCCTCTAGTGTAGAAGATATCAGTGTGAGAAATTTTACCTTCTCTGTGTCCTCTGCACAAGATAACTTTTCAGCGACGAAGCGCCAAAACCGAAAGAAATATAGGATGAAAGTTGGTCATGGTCCAAATTGTACCACTCCAAGTCAAAAAGTTGACACTGCATCTTCCTCTGTCCAATCTTCACCTCTTGATAGTGGTTATTTGCATTGGGTACGGGCACAGGATAAAGAAGGGGATATATTTAGTTCTCAAAGGAGGGGGAGAACAAATCTAAAGGAGGTGAAGAACATGACAAGAAGGGGTCCACTGCTGCAACTCTGGAAGCCTGTGAGAAGTGGCGAATTAGGTGCTTCTTTCATCATAGTAGTTCATCGGCTTTTGAAACTTCTTCTTTTTCTTTTTCTTTGTTTGTTTTCTAGATTTTTGCTTTAGTTTTCAAATATTATATCTGTAATTGCCGTTACACAATTGGTTCCGCTGCTATGATTGTATCTTTACTTTGAACGCATCAAGTTGTTATTCTTGTTTGAAAGTTATGATTTTTATCAGGGGAAATCAAGCTTATGAGAAAGGGTACATGTCCGAGGCTGAGGAATTTTACACAAAGGGTATAAACTGCGTCCTTCATAGTGAGAAGTCAGGATGCTGTGTTGAGCCACTTGTGCTGTGTTATAGCAACCGTGCTGCTGCACGGATGTCTCGGGGAAGGATGAGGGAAGCCCTAGGGGACTGTATGATGGCTGCTTCACTGGATCCCACCTTTCACAAAGTCCAAATTAGAGCTGCAAAGTAAGACTTTATTTTATGCTCTCTCATATTTTGTGTGCAAAATCGACTAGGTCTGAATTTTATGCCTAATTGTTTTGGGGGCATATAATGACAAATCACTTGATGATCATATCTACTAAGTACTAGCGGAAGGAGGTAACAAGGAAGATATTGTTTAGAAATATCGGGGTCTCTTGAACGCAGAAATATTGTCCCAGACTTCATTTTAATCCTGAAAAATATCATGGTAACTGACTGGAAACTAATAAAAGCTATGTACAGTGCTATCTGAAACATCTAAAAGGGGATGGTTTTTGGATTTGCCATCTGGGATAAATGTGAACCTGGATTGGGAGAAATCCCAAGCTTGGAAGAGTAGATGGAGCCTAGTCAACTTATGGCTGAGGTGGCTTTGTGTTAAGAGTTACATGAATCATATTTAGCAGTTGGAAGATGAGATCTACCATACAGAAATGTTTTAGTAATCTAGTCCAAAAGACTTGTTTTCAGTGATGGAACTCGTCTCAATGCCTCTTTGTTGGTTTTTGAGTACCACCTGGGACAAATATACTGGTGATGCAAAGAGTTTTGCTTCAAGCACCTGGTGATGTGGTGGATTGGAAAGTTCTGTGCCCCAAAAGATTTCTTTTTGGGTACATCGGAGGTTATAGTCTGGGAAAGAGGGGAATCTTGTCTGTCTAGATACAGGGAAATGAGAGATGAAAATCTGCAACTTTTGTTGCATTTCTATCATTGTCACAGCGAGAGAAATGGGAACTGGTGATGCAACTTTTCTTTCTTGTTTCTTGAAAATCTGAAATTCTGTCTAGAGTTCTTAAAGGCATTAGTTTTTTTATTTAATTTTTAATATGTAAAAGAATTGTTCCTTCCTGACAATTCAAATTTTTTGTGGGTATACACTTCTTTCATTTTTTTGTAGTTTGACAAGGAGTTATCTGTATTTTTTTTTATAAAGAATATTCTAAAATGACCATATTTAATTTGGAGATTATGAATACTTTATATCAAGCATCTTATCCGTTATTTAACTAATTTATGTTTGATTTATTTATTTATTTATATTTATTTTTGCATGTTGAATTGAAGTCTATAGTTGTCCATGTTAGATATTCTATACTGTTGCTCCATTTTAGATATTCTATTCAGTTGTTGCATGGATTTCTTTTAGTGTTGTTGCCATTGTGAGAGACTTGACATACAAATTAGGTATTTTGTTATCGTTATTATTATTGGTTTTTGATAAGTTGTTGATTTTATTATTTTTTCTAGTTGTCAACTTGCACTGGGGGAAGTTGAAGATGCACTCCAATATTTCAGCAAGTGCGTAGAATCAGGGAGTCATGTTTGTTTGGACCGTAGAATTATAATAGAAGCAGCCAATGGCCTACAAAACGCTCAGGTACCGCATTTGATCTTTAACATTGTTGGTGTTGCTCTATTAGGGGTTATTTGTAATGTTTTCTTTTTCTTTTTTTTTTTTTTTTTGCTTTTATTTCTATTGGAAAATGGTAACAAAAACTTGTTTGGTATGTTGTTTTTGTTTTGATAAAAGTGAAATAGATTAAAAAATTGGAACAAAAAAGGCGTTTTATTTTTAGTTTTTTTTCAAAACAAATTTCACTCCCTGAAAATTTCTTTTGTTTACCAAAAAAATGTTTCTTTGGAAACCATCTTTTCAGTTAATTTCTTTGTCAATACAAATGATACTGTGAAAGAAAAATCCATTGAACATCTGTTGGATTAGAAGATTGATATCAAAGAGAATAGATCAATTTAATTTGATCTAGAAGGGGGGGATAAAAAACCCCTCAGTGCTGTTCCTTTAAGTGACTATTCCAGAGCTTAAAGGTTTTTTTTTTGCCCTTTTCCTTTTTTTTTTGTTTTTTGAATGGCCTTGTGAAACACAAAATAGAACAAGAAATAGATACAAAAATAAGTTTCTATGGCACATGTTGGAGAAAGGAGGGGGAGGGGAGGAGGGGCACGAAGAACCATAACATATCAAGGTTTTGGTGTGCCAAACTAGGGATCATCTTATTGGACCCAAGTAATACCCACAAAAAATCTGTTCTGACCTTTTCCAAACAGCATCATAAGTATCTGTTAGAAACTGTTTTTTTGGTGTCGGTCCATGGTTCTGTGCTCCTTGTGTACATAACACTCTCATTTAAGCCAAGTTGGGCAGACATGGTTGATGCATTAATGCCCAAGTTATTTCTCATTTCAGTGAATTGAGATTTTCCTGAAATTTGTAACATACTTGGTGTACTTTAAATCCTCCTCTATTCAGGTTCCAAGATAAACTATGTACTCATACTGAAATTGCTATTTTTTTTTTTTTTTCCCTTTCTTTCTTCTAGAAATTAGTTATTTTTTAGATATTAAATAGGGATATAGTTGTTATGCTTGCATAGAATTGCAAAAATATTGCACCTAGCTGGACCCCTGTTTGAAAGAGAATTAAATTTGGTATACTCTTGGATATAAAGTGCTTTGTCTCATCATGAAATATAGGATCAGTCACTAGCACTGTACATGGAAAAGAAGTAAGAAATATATGATATATCTATGTACTTTTAGGTAATCCTTATGTTGATTTGGTTTTTTACTACATTGAGACTTTTGACACTAAACTTTCCTTTTGTTCTTCTGCCTTCCTAGTTTTTAAAGAGTTTGGATATGAGATCTGGAAATTCCAATCTGTATTTTGAAGTTTAGAATTCATTTCGAGTTAATCCTGAAATTTTTTTACCATGGTTAATCATTTTTTTTTCCCTTGTGATTTATGAAAGTTATATATACATGGACAAATGTTTTCTTCTCTCTGTGGATTTAGTACTTAGATAATGCTGTGCCTAACTGTGTGATATTCCTTACAGGCAGAAAGTGGCCGAGTGTATGAATCAGTGTGCCGAACTTTTACACAGAGAACTTCCAATGCAGCAATTAGTGCTTTGGAAATAATTTCCCAAGTCTTGTCAGTAAGTTCTTACTCAGAGAAATTACTTGAAATGAAAGGAGAGGCTCTTCTCATGGTCTGTACTGTATAACAACTTATATGATTCATTTTTCATTTTTTTCATTAGTTGATTTCATTAAGCCATGAAATCAATGAACTCCTATTTGTTGAAACTTTAATTTGTATGTCTGAATCCTGGTCTCAGCATTGGCTTTATTTTGTGTGGCATTTAACAGCTTCGAAGGTATGAAGAGGTGATTCAACTCTGTGAGCAGACTCTCGTTTTTGCTGAAAAGAATTTTGCAGTGGTAACTGGTGATAACAACATAGTGAATGTGGATGGTCTTGAATACAAGAACTCATCTATAAGGCTGTGGAGGTGGCTTCTGATATCCAAGTCCTACTTTTATCTGGGAAGGCTTGATGAGGCTCTTGATTTGCTAGAAAAGCAAGAGCTATTGAGATCTACTGAAGACAGGTAATACATAATTTTCATCATATGCAACTATTACTGCATTTCTGTTCAAATAGGACATACTCGTCTTCAGTTTGAATATGTTGTTTATTTATTATTTAGGCATGGAAGCAGCACTCGGGAGTCATCAATTCCATTTGCTGTCACTGTTCGTGAACTTTTACACCACAAGGTATTCTGGTGGCCATTCTTTTAAGTTCATTTTGTCACTGTGAGTTTGAACCATGATCCTAATCCTATATTGCTTAGTGGGATAATGACACCCTCTAAACATGTGATTTAGAATTAGATGTCATTCATAATACTTTGTGCATATAGCATTTACTACTACTAGATATATACCTTAAAAGGACAAAATCAAACCAGAAAAGATATTAAAAACCCACAAACTAGATGATGGAATCTAAAATGTGAGGGACTCACTCGGCAAGCAGACAAGGGACGAGTGCTAGGAGCCGACAAAGAGTAGTGCTGGTCCAGTGGCGGAACGCATTAAAAGAATATCGAAAGAATAAAATTGGTTGTGGAAAAGTGAGATCTTAGGAGCAAGAAACTCCTAGGGGGGCCTCACTCCCGCTCTCTTCCAACCTTACTCTTCTATAGAGCCCTCGCTCTGCTGCCCTCATCCCCGCTCGGTGCAACTATGAGTGAGATACGAGCCGCAAATTTTATTACCGATTCTCTGCATGGAATATAATTTATTACCAATTGTGTATAGAGCCTCACATAAATTTTATTACCAATTGTCTATAGAAGAATGCAGGGAATATAAACTCCTATGAGGGCTCTATACAAGCCTTCTCTGCATAGAATATAAATTTTTTTTACCAAATGTCTTGACTGCAGAGTGCAGGGAATGAAGCATTTCAGTCTGGGAGGCATACAGAAGCAGTGGAGCATTACACTGCCGTGGTATCAAGCAGTATCGAATCACGTCCTTTTGCGGCCATTTGTTTTTGCAACCGTGCTGCTGCACACCAATCTCTGGGCCAAATTGCTGATGCTATTGCCGACTGTAGTCTAGCCATAGCTCTTGATGGAAGTTACTCAAAGGTTGGCCTTTAAAGTGTGTACTATGCGGGGTGTTAGCTTATTTTTTGTTTTGTTGGAAGAGGTTATCAAATGATTCTCTTTAATTTTCTTTTTTATTGTACTTACTGTTCTTGTTTCTGTTTCTATCATCGTTTTCTTTCTCTTTTCTGTTTCTGTCATTGTTTTCTTTCTCTCTTTTCCTTTTCTTCTTCTTATGCCTATTCAAGTCCACCTCTACTAGCTGCCTGCGTTATAGGATTCAGCACTGGGCAATGGCATGATTTTTACTTAATAAACTTTTATAGCCATTTCAGCATTTTGAACCTTTGCCTGCTGCTAATAACTCCTCAAGTGTAGGCTTTTTTTGTTTATTCTCATTCATGTGTGGTGTTTTGTCACAAGAGATTTGAGTAGGTTGCTATATTCTCCGCATGATATAGTTATGAGCATTATCAATTTCTCTTTTCTACATGGATTTTTTTCCAAACCCCTTCCTTTTGTAAGCTTCTCTTTATTGGTAATTCTGTGCCTGATTGGCCTGGTTCTTGTGCAGGCAGTTTCTAGAAGAGCCACCTTACATGAAACAATTAGAGACTATGAACAAGCAGCCAGTGACCTTCATAGACTGATCTCTCTTCTTGAAAAGCAATCACAAGAAAAGGTTCAACAGTGTGGCTCACCAGACGGATCAGCTGGCGGCAATGTTAAAGAATTAAGACAAGCTCGTCGCCGCCTTTCCTCAGTGGAAGAAAAGGCTAAAAAAGGAATCTACTTGGATCATTACCTCATTTTGTATGTCCTCTGCATTTGTGTTTCCTTATGATATATTTTATTTCCATGGACTTGGATTTCTGTTATGGAACTTGATTTATTGCATAGATTTTGATTGCATATTGATACATTATATAATTTCGTATTTTTTTATTTTTTATTTTTGTAGTTTACATTAAGTTGTGACTGATGTATCTACATTTTTCATATTTGATTTTCACACACTTTTTGATGAATTTTAGCATTTTGGAATCTAGCTTGAAAAGTTCCTTATTCTGCCCCATTATTTAAGTTTATCTTTTCATTCATTTTCAGATCATATTTTAATGCGTGTTAATTGCAAATGATGTTTGGTGTTGGAAAGATGTTACAACAAAATATATAAGCACATTTTGCATAATCAACCATTTCATTGTAAATTTTTTATTGAAATAAAAAAGAAATCTATAATTAACTCATGTTTTTCGGCTTGAGTGTCAGGTGTGCAAATTTAATTCTAGCTGGGCCAGCAGCATGGGATTTTCCTAAATCTAATTTTTTTCTAATTCCTATAGTCAGTTATCTGCATATGATGACAGTTTCTTTTTGTACAATATATATCATGTACTATGTATTAGTGGTTGTGCCCCTTTTGGCACTATTAGTTAACGATCTTTTACTTATATAACTTAATCCCCCCCAAAAAATGGTGCTAAAATATGCAAACTGTATGTAATGCATGTGAATTTGACAAGTAGTTCATTTTTCTTCTAGAAACATGAGCACATACAATTAGAACATACTAGAGAAATCTGGAATTAACTTTCTACTGTATATTTTATCTAGAATGTTGCCATCTCTTTCAACCCTTACTCTGATGATTCTTCCTGTTGTATCCAAGTGGAGTTGTCATGTTACTTTTGTGAGATTGAAGTCGTTGAGGCTACCATTGTGATTGTGACCTAATAACTCTGTATTGTAAGCTTCTAAAGTCATTCCATATTACAGGGGAATTAAACCGTCTGATGCAGCATCCGAAATAAAAAAGGCATATCGGAAAGCAGCACTGAGACATCATCCAGACAAGGTCTTTGGATTTCTTCAGCTGTTTGTTATCGCTCTGTCATCCTTGTCATTCTTTTTAATGAGTTTATGTTAATATAGGCTGGTCAATTCCTGGCAAGAAGTGAGAGTGGAGATGATGGACAACTCTGGAAGGACATAGCTGATGAAGTGCACAAGGATGCTGACAGACTTTTTAAAATGATCGGAGAGGCATATGCTGTGCTTTCACATCCGACCAAGGTATGCTATTAGCAAGATATGTTTAACTTGATGAGGTTTTCTGTGAGATGTGGTCCGGGAACCTTGAGTTTATTTAGCATGCTGTGTTTTTAAACTGATCTGCTTATTGTGTTCTTTCATAATCATGTGTAGTGATCTTGATCTGCATGTTTTGGTCTTTCATTCTGTCTAATTGTCTTAAATACATAAATTTATATAAACTACAAGTCCACCAGATAGTTTCAGACTGAAATAATTGGATCATTATCCTCTCCATTCGTGTCCTTTCAATCTTGTGAATCTCAGATACAATCAGATATAGCATACATGAAGGATATACAGTAATCTGACTACTCAATGGTTTAATACGTCCATGCTAAACACTTCTCATGAATAATAGATGGGATCTGGGGATAAATTTTTCCTGGTAAGCATTCTTGTGGTAGAAAGAATGGTTATAATCTAAGAAGCACGGACACGGACACGTGACACAACACGAATACGACACAGCAATTTTCAAAAAATACAGTACACGACACATGAGAAACACGCACATAATATAAAATTTTATATATTTATTATATGTTATATATATATATCTATATAAATATATCATTATAAGACAATAACTAAATACAATATAACACTAATTTCTATAAATTGACATTATTTTCTTTTTTCATCGTATTCTCAGCTATTTTATTCAAATTTATAATTAGTTTTGTTTGTGCCTAATCAATAGACACGTGTGTTTAAGCAATGGACACGTGTGTCCTTCATGTGTCCGAGTCTAAACTCTATTTAAATAAAAAATAAGACACGTTTGGATGAGGGTTGGATACGTGTCGGGAAAGTGTCCGATGAGTGTTGGTGTCCAACATGGACACGACACTGACATGCCACCTTTTTAGAAGTGTCTGGGCTTCTTAGGTTATAATACAATGATTTTGTAGATTGAACAGCCTAATGTTGATTTCTTAACAGGAAAATTCTATGGAATACCTAAGAAATTCTTCAAATCAGAAGGATAAACATATGGGATAATTTTTGCATTTCTGATCTCTTTTCTGATACTTGTCTTGTAGTGGGCATTGCCTCATTAAAAGACAGCTAATTCAGTATCTAAAAACGACTAGCTGCAGTACAAAACCTATTTCTGCTAGGACTAAAAGGCCTTGTTTTCTTTAGCTTGGTTCAAAATACATTCTTGAGTTTTGAGGCTTATTTGCAATTTGTTTCTAGTAACAAAAGATTATCACGATCATTGTGCTGAGTCTAAAAATCTAGTTATGACACCATCTCTTGATTGCTTTCTGTTCTTTATGAGTTGCTGAATATTAATTACCATTTTCAATTTGCAGCGTTCACATTATGATCTTCAGGAGGAATTGAGGAATGCTCAAAAGGAGAGCAACGGAAGCAGAGCTTCTAGAGGACCTTCTGATTATTACAGTTCTCCATTTGACGGCAGTGCAAGCAGGCGATATTGGAAGTAGTGTTGGAAGACATATGGGAACTCACGTTCTCAATTCTGAGAAGCTGTAGAAAAGGTATTGAAGTAACACTAATATCTGGAAGCTAAGTAGTTGAAATCAAGAAATATCATATTAACCAACCTACATTCCGAAGTTCCATGGAATATTGAAGGGAGGTGGCTGGCTACTGGTCTGGTAATGTACGGATGGCCCAATATTATTCTGATGAGGAGTGAAGTGATGGTGGCCTTGCTCTTGTTTTTCTGAGGATAACTTCATGATGAATGTTTAAGTGCGACTGAAGATGTAATTATGATTTTTGGTTCTAACTAGGGGGAAATTCTGCATCTGCTACCCCTTAACAATTGTGAAAGTGGGTTGGCAAAAGGATGTTTTTTTATACAAAATTGTGTTATTGTGCTTTTTTTTTAATAGATTTTTTTAAATTGGTTATTAAGTGAGGGATGTTTGATTGTTGTAGTCTTGCAACAGTTTGGATGCTGAGGGTAAGATGCTGATATTTTTGAATGGAAGTACATTTTGTGAGTAATGAAAGTGATGAATTCTTTTTGTAGAGATTTTCTATCAATTGACAGTGAGCTTTTGAAAATTGAATCCACTTTTGAGATTTTTTATTTTTTATTTTTAGTGAATTTTTTTTACTATTTTATAATTTTTTTTTAAAATTTTTTTTAGATATACTTAATCTAAATACTATAATATTTGTGAATTTTTTTATAAAAAAATTCATTAAATAAAAAAATATGAAAATTTATTACATTTTCGTATTTTCTTGTATTCATTGAACTTTTTAAAGATTTTTGTATAATTTTTTTTATAAATATAAGTGGATTTAAAAATTAAAAAGATAATTAGTTAAAATATTTTTAAAAATTATTAATAATATAAAATTAAAATTAATTTTTTTTAAAATTGAAAATTAAACTGGGGATTTTTTTATTTTTTTTGGTTGTTGTTGTGTGCTACTACTATCTGGACTAGAGTCTCGAGTCTTTGATTTGACTCTGATACTGTCAAAAGTAATTCGAAACTCACATTCCAAAGAAAGACCGGATAGAGTCCCGAGTCTGGATTTGAGTTCAATACTATAAAAAATAACCCGAAACTCACTTCCCCATATAAAGTAGTAACCTCGTGAATTTTAAGTTAGGAGATTATTAAGAGATGAGATTTCTGGAAAAGATATAACTTATCTCAAGTTATCATATCAATTTGAGAGAGCACTTGGGCTTGGCAGATATATTTTGAGACTGATTTAGGTGATTCAAACCATTTATTTTGACTCTTTGAGTAAAATATTTATGCAAAAAATCAAGATCATATGTTTTAATCATATATATATATTTTTTAAATGGAAGACAAATATAATTTTAAGAATAGCCATACATTTTTTATAATACAAATTTAATTCAAACATACAGCTATCGATGTCCGATTATCTTAATTTTTTACATGAATATTCTACTCAACAAGTCTTAAAAAGTGAACGGTTCGGATCACTGAAATTGATCACAAAATAGATTATCAAGTATAAACACTCTCTCAAATTAAGATATTTTATGCCGAAATAGGACTATGTATAACATAAGTTTCGAAGATTACTGTTATTATTTTAAATATTGAAAAATTGAAAGTGTAGATTTCTATGAATAGAATTCCGAAAATTCATACCCAAAAAAATAAAAATAAAAAAATTGAAAATTTTCATTTATTAGCTTTCTTACTATTTAACGAACTAATGCTGCAATAGCTGGCTTGGTCCCAAGCACGCTGAGTTATTATTAAATTGAATTGCTTATTTTTTATGCTGTTGCTCAAAAGAAAACTTCATTGTTTATTTTTTTAATTATCGATCATATATTTATTGATATTTAATTAATATAATTTTTAGTAGGCATGAAGTACTCAACAAATCTTACAAAATGAACGATTCGAATTATAAAAATAAGTCCATGATACGCCTCAAATTGAGGCACAACATGACCCTTAATCCTCATTGACAGTGTGACCTTCAGCAAATCTAGCGTGAAGTGGATGTGAATGTCAATGTGTGCGTGGACCTCATTGCAAAGGATGCTCTTCGATCGACTGGCTTGTGTGAGCTTTTGTTGAATGCTCCAACCGTTTCGGCAGCAGTGCTTGATAACGATAAAGCAGGGGATTTTAGGTTTGTTTAGTTGTAATTTTTCTGTCTTTGGCTTCGGCCCGAGTTTATTTTTTAAAAAAACTAATTGGGTGTAATTAAAAAGTTTGGAAATGATTTGATTTTTTTCAAGTTATTATTTTAACTTAAGAGAACGTTTGAACTTGGTAGGTCTATTTTAGAATCAATTTTAGTGATCTAAATTGTTCACTTTTTAAATTTATTGAGTAAAATATTCATACAAAAATTCAAGATAATTAGATATCGATATATATATATTTGAATCATATTTGTTTTAAAATAATAGACCACAACTATAATTTCAAAAATAACTATTCATTTTTGTAACACAAATTTGATTTAAACATATAACTATTGATAGCTAATTATTTTAATTTTTTATACAAATATTTTACTCAATAAATCTTTAAAAATAAATAATTTAAATTATTAAAACTGAACTTATGATGACTTGACACGTCAGCCAGTCAAATTCCCTTACAATTAGGGTGAACAGCAGATATACCTATCCGTCTAAATCGATCAAACTGAACCGATCCGCTGTATTTTGGACGGATGCGTAACGAGCGGACGGTTGCGGATTAATTTTTTCTAGTTCGCCTAGTTTTGCACGGATGGCGGATTTGAGATTCATTTGGCCGCAACCGAACCGCCAAATTGCGAGCACCCCTAGTAATTTGTAAGGTATCAGGATCCTCTAGAGTGGGATCCTTGAAGTGATCTCCTAAAGTGGAAAATCCAACGGCTCAAAATAAAACTAACCAAAACGACGTCGTTTTGGTTAGTAATTTCAAAAAGATAAAATAAAAAAAATAATGCTTTAATTCAAAATTCCCAAAATTCCCTCCAGGTATAGCAGAAGCAGTAGCAGAAGGTGGGAGTGCGAGAGAGAGAGAAGAAGAGGGAGAGAGGAGAGGCAGGAGTGCCGTTGTCCATCCGTTGCACCGTCGTTGCCGCCGTCCTGCCGTCGCCCTGCCATTGCCACCGTCCAGTAGTCGCCGCTGTCGCTAAGGTAAATAATATTTCATTCGTCCCTTTTTACTTTTTTATATTGTTGATTTGTGTACAAATTTTGAATGAAGATCTCTCTTGCTGCCTCTTTTATCGAAAAGAAATTAAAAACATCAATTTGAGTTTAACTCATCACAAAGAAATTAAAAACATCAATTCCGCATACACATGAAAACAATGACTATTGAAAGCCAATTAACTCATCACAATGATTTTCCAAAGGTAAAACAAGGCAACAAGTAGAAGAATATTTGAGACTTGAGACCTCTCAACATAACTTTACCAAGCAATCTTACTTTTAAATAATTTGCTCATAACCTGTAATTCTAATATTTCAACAAATATTTTATGTATCATCGGATCAACACCATGAACCCATCAAAACCATATGAAATTAAATTTAAGAGAACATAAAGTTCAAGACATTAAGGGATTTCATTTGCATGACTGGTACCCAAGGAGCTGAAATATGTGATTATGGAAGTGTAGTTCACCTTTGGTTGTAAAATATCATAGTTTTTGTATGAGCACTTCTTCTTTCCTGTCTCATCAAGCTTCTTCTTCATATGCAACTCATTATTTATTCAAATAGAAGATGTATATAATAGTTTGGAGAATGAACGAACTTGTGATTTTTTCCTTCAATCTGTTGGAGTATGGTGGGCAGCGGCAGCGGCGCATCGGGGGTGGATGGGAAGAGCTCCTCCTCTCAGCCCTTTTCTTTCTCTCTCTCTCTCTGTGTAATGCTTCATATCAGATCTGCAGATGTTTTGAATTAAAACATTATTTATTTATTTATTTTTTGAAATTACTAACCAAAACGACGTCGTTTTGGTTAGTTTTATTTTCAGCCGTTGGATCTTCCACTTTAGGAGATCATTTCAGGGATCTCGCTCTAGAGGATCCTGATACATTTGTAAGACTTTGTGTTTTCAATTTGTTTAGATATTTTGTTTGCATTTTTAATTGAAAAAGAATTTAAATATTCTGTTGAATATGTTCTGTTGAAAAAGAGTTTTCAAATTGAATATATTTTTTGAATTGAAAAAAATAAATGTATTATTTATCTATATTTTTGATTTTTAAATTTAACTCTAAAAATAATAAATAAAAAAGATGATATATGTTGGTTGGTTTTTGTTTTCAAAAACAGATATAGATGCAACAATATAGAGGCATACAATCTCTATTATTGCTCTGTTCATGATTTTGGTGGTTTGAATTATTTTATATTTTAATAATCACATATTATAATACTTTATGTGAATAAGGCATACTGTAATTGTAATATGTGGATGAGACATGTAATGATTGTAATATTCTAAAGTTTCAAACTTTCTTTCTTTGGATGAGGCATACAGTAATTGTAATACTTTTTTTAAGTCATTGACTGTAATATTTTTTTCTTTTTTTTGAGGAAGTGTACAAGTTGAATTATGTTGAAAATTTATAAAAATTTTAAATTGTCAAACCAATTTGCATTCATTCTCCAATCCGCTCAATCCACATCCGCCAGATTGGCGGATTGTAACATGCCCGGGGGGTACCCGCGCGCGTTAAACAGTTCGGACCCCCGAGATCTCTTTGATCTCAAGTTTCACGAGTGCAATGTGAAACGTAGATGAGAGTCCAGATTTGGCAACTTTTATTGAAAATCCATTTTATTGCAATTTTGTCAAAAATGGACTGCGTCATCAGATCTCAGAGTCGCCACCTAATATTTTGGGAAATTAGGAAACCCATGACTCGGTGCCAAGGCCACTGTTCGTCGTAACCAAGGATGCTTGGCTCGGAACCTTAGGTATGAGAGGGGAAGGTCAATAATGAGCACCCCCACTCACCCGATCAAAAGATCGGCCTCTACTAAACCATGATATGACTTTTATTTTCTTTATATGTTCATGTTCTAATTATTTTAGTAAATCCTAAAATTTACTATGTGAAGCATACAAGTATAGACTAGTTTGCTCAAATTGGAACAATTCAATTTCATGTTTGTTTTTCGAAAGGGATTTGAATTTGCCACCTCAAGTGGGCTTAGAACGTACATTTATTGAATTATTCCAATTCAAACAACAAGCCTTCATCCACAGGCATTCATACAGTTATATCACTTAAGCAAATAGCCACATGGTAGGATGCTAAACATAATAAGAAAATCACACACAAATGAGATGCTAAAGCATAAAAACTCACAAATTGACCGACATCCCTCGAACAGCTACACAAAAAAGTTAGTAAAATATGCATGATTTTATATACAGAATCCTAATGCAATTCACTCATGAGATGCACTAAAGATTCGGCTTCTAGAATGTGGCATGTGAATCATCTCAAAACATACGGTAGCGCATAGAATCACAGAAGAATTGATTAAATCCACACATGTAAATACAGCCGAATCTTAATGCAGGAGACATAAATGTAAAGCATGGATATGCATGGCATGTCAGATATATACATACACACAGTTAGGGAAAGCGATTAAAGAATGGGATAGAAAGAAGCGGGGTGAGGGAATTATTACAACAACTGAATTATTACATATCCGAAGGAGAGAGAGAGAGGAATAATAAAATAAAATAAAAAATCTCACAAAACACTCAAAAATAAAAAAAATAAAAGTTTTACAACCCGGCCATTTATCAACTAGCAAAGATCATTTGTCAATTTTGACAATGGCCTCCTCATGCTTCCCTAATGAAACCAAATCCTCATTTCCATCATATCCGCATACTTGATCATGATCACAGTAAAGAGTTCGGAATACCCCAGGCCATGAACCTTTCACACACAAATATCCATTGCACTCACCTTCAATCTCAATGAATCCTCTTCCAGAAAACACACCCACTTCCTCTCATCTCACCACCTTTTCTCTCTCTGAAATTATTTTGTTACCATTCCCTCCCTTGCCGATCACCACTTATAGCACGCAGAGAGAGAGAGAGAGAGGGGTTTGATGGGTTTTCTGTCTATCTCTGTACTGTGTGCATGTGTTCCTGCATGTGTGCCTTGTGTGCAGCATGGATCCATGTGTGTGTGTGTGTGTGTATGCTGTATGATAGGAGAGTGAGTGAGGTGCCGAGTGATCTCCCCTGCGTTGTGTGCTGGGTGTGTGTTATGTATGGATGGGTGGTGGATGAGAAGATGAAATTGGTGTTGTGTGTATGGTGTGTGTCAATGGTGTGTGTGCACTGTGGTCAAGCTCTTGTGTGCATGTGTGTGCTGTGTATGAATGGTGTGTGTGTATTGTGTGGTGTCTGTGTGCATAGGTTTGGCGTGGTGTGGTGTACTGGGTGTGTGTGTGTTAGCAGTGCCGTGCATGGTCTGTGGGTGTATGGTGTGTGTCTCCCGTGAGTGAGAGGTGTATGGTGACTGAGTGTGCCGTGTGCGTGGGTGGCTGAGTCTGTGTATGCTATGAGTGCCGAGAGGGAGAGCTGTGATCAAGGGTGGTGTGGTGCGTTAGCAGTGCCGTGTGTGGGTGTGTGCTTGGTGTATGTTAGAGATCAGTGTGTGTGTTAGTGGTGGTGGTGTGCATGCCGTGTGTGGGTGTATGGTGTACTGGGTGTGTGTGTGTTACAGTGTATGGGTTTATTCTTTAAACTCCAACCGAGAGAGAGAGACCAGGTTGAGAGAGAGAGAGAGAGAGAGGCCGTGTGTGTCGCTCCTCCCCTCTCCCCCCAGCTGCGGCCGTATATGAATCACATATATGCCTCTGTGTGATGTCTGTGGAAGGAGAGAGAGATCACCACCTCTGTGGAGAACCCACCCCGAGAGAGAGAAGAGAGAGAGAGAGGTCTCTTTGTGTATGTGCATGTCCTAGAGAGCAGAGAGAGAACTAGTGCATGTCTTTGCCTTGCTGCCGTGTCAATCTGTATCTGTCTGGCAATGTGTGAATCATGTCTCCCCTCTCCAACTGTAATGAATGGAAAGATATATTAAAACAAACCCTCCACTACAGACCCCTCATCATATTTCACCACCCACTCCCCTCCTTTTCTCTTTTTCAAAATTGTCTTCACCTGCTCCAATATGATGCCCCCTTTTTTTTCTATATTCCCCCACTCACTCTAAAATCCTTTCCCACCGAAAAACTGTCCCCTCCCCCTCCTTTCTCTTGCTCTTTTTTTTTTTTATATCACCCACTCCACCGAATTATATCACCCACTCCATCCACTAGCCATATATATTTGATTTTTAATTTTCTCCACTAAACCATCACATGATCCTATTAAAATATTGTGCACCACCACCCATTACCTTTCTTTTTCTTCTCTTTTTTTATTTTCTATTTTTTTTCTTTTTTTGTTTTTATTATTTTTTTTTATCAAATATCACATACCAATTTATATAAACACACTTAAAAATTTGTACAAACACACAAGAATATTTTAATTTGACCAAAATGGGTGAGTTTCGAGATTAAAATTTCAATTTGATTTTTCTGGTGAGGGTGGTCAAAATAAAATGCCCAAGTCTTAGGGCCGGTCAAAATGGGGTGTCTACACGGACAAATACGGATTGATTTTCTCTAATCTACCAATCTAGCAGACGAATGACGGATTGAAGGTTTTGTGGTTGCAACCGACCCACACTTACCCTTACTTATGATGAGATGTGGCCTTTTCAAAATTGGCTTTCCACTTGTCTTCGAAAATTTCTGATGAAATGATTACAAAATTCTAGTCTCAAGTCCCGTTATGATATCATTTTTTAAGGAAAAATTACAAACACATCTCTTAAAATTTGTTTAAAATATAAATTATTTCTTGTAATTTTAGAAATTATATTATATCCTTTAAATTTTATAATTTCATAACAAATTATCTATTTTATCAATAAATTATTAAGTCAATTAATAAATTTTACTGATGTCAGAAACATATTTTAATTAATAATTTAAATAATTTTATTATTGTATTAGAGAGCAATTAAAATTTTATTTTCTAGTTAATTCTATTAAAAAAAATTCTTATAAAAGATATTGTAATTTTTTAAATCATAAAAACAATTCATAATTTAAGTAAATCTCAAATAATATATTTTTAATTTACCTTTTTTTAATGACAATATTTACTCCTTTAGAGCATCGACACTTGACTCACATAATTCACAAGTTAGGCCCCGTTTGGGATAAAGGTTGGGACTAAAATAGTCATATAGGACAAAATAAGTTATTTTAGTCAAGTATGATAAAATGTCACATTCAATCCATAATCATTTTATTTTTTCTTTCACAAAAGTCAAAAAGCTAAAAAACATATCACAAACGAGACTTTTTAGCCACGAGCTAAATTAGCTAAAAAGTCAAAAAGTCAACTCACATCCCAAAACTAGTGTAAGATGTTTGTTAGCTTTGTAGATAATGGACATAATGTTATTGCAATGGAACTGTTAAGAGAAGGATTAAGGGGTTATTTGAGATGATCTAAATAAATATATTTTTTTATTTTTTATACAAAAAATAAAAAATTGATATGACCTAAATAAATATAGTTATTTAAATAAGTACACTTATTTAATTTATGTCAAAATAGTAGCTAGGTCTGTCAAAGTTAGTAACATTGCCAACAGTAGCAAGCCACTTAACAATCGAAGGAAGGAGTTAGGGGCCATTTGGCAATATGTTAAAAAAAATCAAAAGTCAGCTTTTAATCTATTTAGATCACATTACTTCTCACATAAAAAAAATCAAAAAATTAATTTTTAACTATCTTTTCAAAACACCCCACAAAGAGAAGAATAAGGGAGAGCACACTAGTGGGGTAAGGTTTATTGCACTTTTTAAATTATTTATTTATTTTATTTATTATTTATATGAATATTTATATATTTTTAATATACACTTTAACATATTTATTGTACCACTATCCACTCTTGAAATTAATAAATTCTTAACACATTTTCAAATTCTTTTAACACTTTTTATTACATAATAGACAAAATTAATATCTCGACTAAAGATAATCTTTATGCGCCCAACGCACACACATAAATCTAGGGCCCAATTACACGCAAAAATCTTGACTTGTTATCTTTTTAAATTTATTTTTTCTCTCGTTCACACTCTCGGCTATTCTCCTCCCTCGTTTCCTCTTTCACTCTCTTCTACCCCTTTATTTATTTATTTTGTTTTTAGTTGATTTAATTATTAATTTATTTAAAATACAAATTACTCTTTATAATTTAAAAAATTATAAATACTCTCTTGTTATAATTTTTTAATTAATAGAATTAACAAAAAAAAGAAAATTTATAACTACTGTTCTATATAATAATAAAATTATTTAAATTATTAATTAAAATATTATTAAAAACAGTTAATTGACTTGATAATTTATTAATATAAAAAAACATTTGTTATGTGATTAAAATCTTAAAGAATTGAGATGCAATTTTCAAAATTATAAAAAACAATCCATATTTTACGTAAATCTCAAAAGAATTATTTGTGATTTCCTATTATATTTTTGTAATACAGGACACATAATTCCTTTTTTAAGTTTAGATTAGACATCTATAAATCCTACTTAAATTAGACACGAATTAATGAAATGCACTCACTGTGTTTGGTTTTAATTTTCTGAATTCAATTTTTTGAAAATTAAATTATTTATTTATTTTTTATTTTTTTTGTATTTAGTGAATATTTTTAAAATTTTAATGAATTTAATTTTTAGTGAATACTACTTTTCATCATACAAAGAGCAAGAGCTTGGCATGATCCGGAATTAAATCAAAGAATTACACTTTGCTTATATGTGTAATTTGGTGAAAAATGATATGAAAGATAACTTCTTCTTCTTCTTCTTCTTTTTTTTTTTTTTTTTGTGTGTGTAGTTTGTAAGTTGAGTGAAATATGATGAGAACGATAGAAAATAATGAGAAAAAAATTATCTTACTAAGTTTATTTTATTTCTCACTAAAGACAATGATATTTGGTAATAAACAATTTGATTAGTTATAACATATTACCCCTTAAAATATAAATAATAATAAAAAAAATCTCACTTATATTAATTTCTTACATGTTTTTTTTTTTATTCATTTAAACATGACAAATGAAAACAAAATATATTTTTGAGATGTGATTCAGACCTCGAATCCGGATGCCCCTAAAAGCAAAACGACGTCGTTTTTGCTTTTGTTTTGTTTTTTTTTTTCAGCAGAATGAAGAAGAATGAAGAAGAAGACGTCGAAGGAAGAAGAAGACAGGGGAGGGAGGAGAAGGAGGAGGAGGAGGGGGAGGAGGACTGGAGGGGGTCTAAAAAATGGGGAAGAGGCGACGGAGGAGGAGGAGGCGCGGAGGAGGAGGAGGAGGAGAAGGCGGAGGCGCGGCAGAGCATGGCGATTGGCGACGGAGGCGGAGGCGACGCGATCGGCGGAGGCGGAGGCGACGCGATCGGTGATCTCCCTCTCCCTCTCCCTCTCCCTCACCCTGTAAACGACTGAGGAAGAAGAAAAAAAAAAAAAAAAGAATTTCTGAAACGACGTCGTTTCAGAAATTTGGGGCATTCGGGGCAGCCTCTTTCGAGGCACAAATCTTTTCTCTATATTTTTTTAGCTCACCCTACAATCTCAAGTCTTATCAAGTCAACTACGCGGTCGTGTCTCTATCGTTTATTTTACCTCTCCTCACTGTTGGACAACCTTGTGGACTCAATTCAAAACCCCAATTGCCACTTCTTTTTTCTACTCACTGTAATTCAATGGCACCTTCTATTTGTTTGGAATAACTTACAAAAATTAAAAAGTTATTAACAAAGTTTAAAAAATTCACACTATTTAAGGGTAGATTGTGGAGAAAGCTTTAGAGGACAAAATTATTATTTTTTCTTTTGAATTCAACTACCTAAAAGTCAAAAAGTCAAAAAGTCAAAATGGTAGAGTGATCATTTTAATTTTATTATAATATTTTACTACACATCTTTTCGTAAAAAATTAAAAAGTTATCTTAAAAATACATCTTTTTTCTCTACTTGGCATCCCAATATAAGTGCACTTATTTCATCTTTTTATCTTTTTTGGGTCACATCAATCAACATCTCCTCTCTACTTTTTCTACACATAATACAAGAAAAGTCAAAAAGTACACTTATTCTAAACTTCCCAAACTTATATAGCACATTCCAAACAACCACTATTTCACTTTTAGTTTTTAAATTATTACAAATTTTTTTATTTCATTTGTAAACTATCAATTTCATCTATTTAATTTTTAAATTTTTATTCATGTTATCCAATTTATAGACAAGTGTACAAATTATCACTGTTGAACTTGAATTTAATAGGTAAAAAAAAACGTAGTTTTATAATCATCACACATTTATTAACACTATAACATATAAAAGTTTTAAAAATTAAATATTTTGGTCTGTAAAAGTAAAAATTTTGTTGAAAAAAATATTTATGAACTAATTTCTATTGTCATGAGAATAATCACTAAAAGATCATCCCGAAAAATAAAAAACTAGATATTTAGCAATAAAACTTTAAAGATGTCACTAATAATATACTTTTAGGGTGCACCCAAAAAATATATATACTTTTAGGGATCAAATAATTTGGTCTCAAAATGGTTTATTTTTTCAGACAAAAAAATTAGTCCTAAAAGGATAATAATTCATTACTAATGTCCAATTTTCGTTGTTAAAAATATAATAACGATACTTTTCATAACAAAAATATTTGATCCTTAAAAAAAAATTTATTTTTAAATTTTAGTATCTAAAATCTTAATTTTTTCTAATGTAAATTAGTAGCAAAGTATAGTTCGTACAAAATAACAAAAAAATAAGTGCTTTGTGATATGATTTAAGTTGTTTAAATTTTAAAAAATATTTTTTTTATCAAATTAAGTTTCAGCATTCTTGACAATCGTTTAGAATTGGCTCATCGATTTGTATAATCATTTTTAATTGGATCACATCAAAACAGTAAAACCAGTGATAGTTTAGTAGATAAAAATAAAATTAATGGCATAAAAGTGTAATTATATTATCTCTTAGGGTTCGTTTGTTTTGGATGACAAAAGAGATAATTGGAGTAGGATAATTCTATTTCCACATCACAATTCTCTCGATACACATCATTTACTCAGTAAACACCACACACAAATTAAATATATTGATTTAATCTCAATACACAACCCCAATTTTTCATACAATACCATATTACCCTCATCTCCTCCAACCACCCCTCTTTGACATTGAAACCTAAACCAACATCCATCCTCCCCTGCTATGGTCTGAAAGTCCATTACTACACCTCTCTCTCTCTCTCTCTCTCTCTCTTTCTCTCTCTCTCTTTCTCTCTCTCTCTCTCTCGGTTCCATCTTCAATCCAATGCCAACAATGGTGAATCCATTCAACAACGATCAAAGTGTGTTCTATCACGATCGATAGATTGGAATTGTCCACAGCCACAAGATGACGCCTTGATGGAGTCTTCTTCGGTTGCGATATCAGTGATTATTGATTCATGAACATGCACGGATTTGCTCTGTCTCTAACAGCAATCAAGCTCTTCGCTGTTTCTCATCTGGGTTCGAACCATACTCATCGTAGTCTTCTGCATCTGCAAAACCAAGCAAAGTCTTCGATACCCATTTGCAGAATTGGCTATGGAGGAGGCAATTCAAACCCTATTGTATATGCACCACCGGCTTTCTGAGATGAAGAAATTAGGGTTTTGGTGAAGAAGACAAGTACATTTTAGTAATTTTATTTTAGGATAAAATTGTAATAAAAAAAATAAATCATTAAGTGTGTGGACAGAGGTAGATGAGTGTGTGGAAATAGAATTTCTCATTGGATTAGGATAGATGTAGAACCCATTATAATGGTGTTTGTTTACAAAATAGGGAAAGGGATTTATAATCCCTTAGGATTATTATTATTTTTTTGTTACAAGAAAATCCTCACATCTTTCCGTAGGTCTAAGGCAGTGCTCATGATGAGATCACTAAGATATCTTGTTGTCCGTTTCGGATGAGAGATTATAACATAAGAACTAATACCGACCTGTTAACACAAACCCCATTTAAGTCAAGATTCATGCAACGGGCCTTAGGATTATGATAGGCCTTGGAGGAGAGGATTACCAGAAGCCTCCAAGTGTTGGGTTTCAAAACTAATGAGGGTCCGTTTGTTTTCATAGGTAGAATGGAGAGAATTGTTACTGTGGGGGATTGTTAGTGAAGGAATTAAGAAAAATTGTATTTGTATGATAATCAATAGACTAGTAATAGTTCATGTTTGTTTTGAGAGATATGAGTGGGATTAACCATGTAAAATTTCACAAATATCCTTTGCGTTATTATCAAATTTAGGCTTATACCAACTAAAGAATAAATAATTTTTTATTCATTGTTATTCTTCTTCTTCTTCTTCTTTTTTTATTATATATTTTTTAAATATTAAAGAATCCAATTATCAAATTTTTTTTACTCAATGTTATTCTTTTTTTTTTTAAAAAAAATTAATGAATCCAACTATCAATAAATTTTTACTTAATGTTATACTTTTTTTTTTTTTTTATACAAATATTAAAGAATCCAACTATCAATAAAATTTTACTCAGTTATTTGTGTTTAATATTACATGAGCCATATTATGAGCCTCATTCCAAGTATTATAACAAATTTAGCAATAAACACAAGGGTAAAATAATCAATTAACCCATAGTCCCAAGGGATTCATTTTTGAATATCACCTCCCCTAGGCCACTACTAGTCGCCTCATCCAAGACCTTTCATAGTTTCATGAGTGTAACGCCCTAAAAATAATTCCACATAACTATTACATCAACCCACTTCCAAATGAGATATTAACCAAAATCAATTACATAGTTCCAAATGTTTACCAAAGTATTCTCACATGCCATTATACATTTATTTACAAACTAGTACATGAACCTATAGCATGTAAAAGAAATCATTAAATCTCAACAATTAAGGCCCTCAAGGGCTTACAAGTTCCAAGGCAATAGCCCGGTTACACATAATGGTCTCACGGACCCAAACACATTAGCCCTTGGCTTACAAGAATAACACAACAAAATAAGAGTTAAACTACTCTTCTTCAAAACATTTTCATGCCCGTAGCTTGGCGGGGTCACCGCATCTTTACCTGCACCAATTCCCATAGGGGTGAGCATAAAGCCCAGTAGAGATTTCTCACAAAGTATATCCAGTTATGCCAATTCCATTAACGTAAAAAAAAAAAATGCATATGGAATGCCATGCAAGTGCCAATATTGAAGGAAAATTTTATTTCAATGCACTATTTCAAAATCATCATGTTCTCAATAATATGTAGCAATCTCATCAATTTCAAACTTCCAATATTTAAATCAACAGGGGCGGTAAATACGACACTGGTAATCCCTAGGCTGGTGTCTGCAAGTAGACTCTACGAGTACTACCAAATTGTCATTTTTACCGGTACTAACCGGAAGGCTCGACACCTATCCGCGCGACTTTCGGGTCTTTCACCCTGTACACTTAGACCAACTTAACAAATTCATCTACACCCCCTATCCGGACTTACCAACGTATTTACCCCATATACATTTCCATAGTTCTCATTACAATAACATTTTTCGAAATGAATGCTTTTTCAACTCATGTCATGATATGCAATAATGACTTTAAAACAATTGAGAATATAACTCATAGCATTCTTTTATATTCAACAAAAAGAAACATGTCTACAACCATATTCAACATCACATTTTCATTTCCTCCTTACCATGTTCTTTCACAAGATACCCATGCGTCTCCAACGCATAATTACCATTTCTCATTTCACACAATAGCCATGTGTCTCTGACACACCACAACAATTCCTCAACATTAATTCATCATGACCAAACTTTCAATATGGCTAACATGGGATCATTCATTTCACTTTTCCATTACACTATGATTAAGCATTTTCACATCACTTATGGCACTCAACAACTTGCCATCTACCACTTTACACAAATATACAATTATCAATGAATTTTAAAAGAGGACTTAGTCTCCAACACATATATACATCATGAAGTTGCTATTTTGTTAGACATTTGGTGAGACTTACTCTCATACTTCCTCTTGATACAAGAAAATAAATAATTTCAAGGCATCTTCATTATTTTTCAAAAAGCCCTAATTTCTAGGGTTTCCATTGAAAGCAAAATTTCATCATTTCTAAGAGAAACTCCATCAAAATCATTCATCATGAGTTTTATAGAGGGAAACCCCCAAGAAGTAGTAAAAGATAGAGATTTCAAACCCATTTTCAAGACTCTCAACATTTTGAAACCAAAATCTAAAATTTAGCACAAAACTACAAGAACATTTTTAAATCAACACCCAAATAGCAAAACTATATATATAACTCAAGAAATCCCTACCTCAAAGCCTTGATGAAGAAGAGATGAAACCCTAGCCTCAAAGATGAGAGAAATTTTCGGATCTCCACCACCCAAGTGAGGCCCTAGCTTTGGATCTTCAAAAATTAGAGAGAGATGATGATGATCTTGCTCCAAGAATCTCAAGAATCAAAGAGTTTTGGGTGATTGGGGTGTTTTCTAGAGAGAAGGGAGAGAAATATAGGGTTTAGAGGGAGAGAGATATGTGTATAATGGGTGATAGATTCGGATCAAAACGTTATAAAAAAAAAAATAGAGTTGGGCTGCCCAGTTGGCCGCTCGTGCGGCCTTCCCTACCGCTCGTGCGACCCACTCACCCGCTCGTGCGTCGATTTCAGAATGCAAAAATCTGGGTCTCAGCCTCCACCGCTCGTGCGGCCATACCCGCCGCTCGTACGGCCCATCCCCCGCACGTGCGGCCTAAGGCCCTGCACGTGCGGCCCAAGCCTAGCCACCCAAAAATTCCGCTTCGCTCCCGGCACTCCAGACTCACCCACGCATCCTCCGGAACAAGTGAAATTCAGCACTGAACAGAAAAACACTAGAATTCCAAACTAGGGAACCATCCCGGTCATTTCAAATCCAACGTAGGCAAATGGAAAACGAAGCGAAGAAAGAAAGAAAGAAAGAAAGAGAAAGGAAAAGAACCCGGCCGTCACAATGAGAATCTTAATTTCATGGTTACTTTTCAAAACAAACGCAATTTTTTGAATCTCACCTCACTACTAGTCCCAATCCCATCCTCTATCTCTAGAAACAAATGGGCCTCACGCTATTTTGCCCATGTTGTGTGTTGTGTATTTGTGTGTTTTTTTTTTGGTATTATGTCATTACATATATATATATATATATATTAAAATAATATAGTACAAAAAATATTTATAAAATATATATTTTTAATATTAAATTATATCAAAAACATCAAAGGGTATTTATGATATTTTATATAGTTAATGCTTTCACTAAAATATATCACAAACAAACACAATTTTTTTAATCCTCTCACTAATAATCCCTCACACTAATAGTCCTCTTAGTAACAGTTCCCACATTAATAATCACATCCAACCTAACTCCTAAATAAAAGAGCCCTTACAGTTTTACTATATTAGTTTTGGTTCATTTGACCATATTACAATAAAAGTTAGTATAATTATATTAAAATTATATAATTTATTATATTTTCCCTTAATTTTATAAGTGAATATTATAATTTATCCTAAATAGAAATTATTATAAATAAAAAAAATTAAAAATTACAATAAGCTTGAACCGCCCCACAAGAAAGTCTAAAAATGAAAAACCGTGTGAACACTCAAGTAATAATAAGAAGAAGAAGAAGAAGAAGAAAAGTAAAAAAATATCATGTTGTGTGTCGTGTGTTTGTTTTTTTTTTTTTGGGAAATTTTATTTGTAAATTTCATCTTGAGAAATGATGATTCCATTAGTCTTAAGAGTTTTTTTATAGACCAATTACTCCCATTAATTTTGAAAAAGTAGATTTAATATATTATTTGAAAATTGAATTTACGGTTATACCCTTATTTCTATAAAGTTTTTTTTTTATTTTTTTTTATTTTTTTATTTTTTTATTTTTTTATTTTTTTTTAAGAAAGACAAGATACACCACCTATGGGAATCAAATTTGAGATGAATTTTTATATGAGAATCTTTTTATTTGGAATGACTTGAAATATGGAATTCTTTAAACATTCTAAAAGGATGTGAGATTATTCAAATATTTCAAAAGGAATACAAAAACTCCTTAGTAAGTTTTGAGTAAATGTATAATTTTAATCTGTAATACTCCAATGTAACACCCAAACGTAACACTCCAAAAAAACTCATTAGTACACTTTTTTCCAAACGTAACACTCTAATGTAACACCTAAAAAAAAAAAAAAAAATTCTTAGTGTAACACTCAAATGTTGTAATAACTCGAATCTTTCAAATGCTCCATATGCTTTAATTCCCTCATTATATGAGCGATTATACGTGTGATTATGTGCTTGATGTGAAATTCCATGTTTTAATGTGTAAATTACATGTTTATAAATTTGTATCGGTCAGTTATGAGAAAACCTGTTGAAATTGCGACCTTTGGACTGAAAATTGAAAGCCTTAGAGGCGCGATAAACCGAAATTGACTTTTCGGTTATGATTAGCATGATTTTTAGGACATCATAGGAAGTTTTGTAAAAATTTGATTCGTAATGAATTAATTAGCTTTTTTGGCTAAAACTCCTAGAGTTAACACTTTGAAACTGAAATTAACGACTTTAATGGGTTCATAAACTGAAATTGAGTACATAAATATGTTAATTGAAATTTTTAGAGCCATTCGGACAGTTTAATTGAAAATTGATTTCGTCTGATTTGTTAAGTTATGTTTGGTTGGCCTATATAGATATATATGACTTGTTATATATATTGGAGCTCATCTTCATCCTTTTAAGAGGCAAAAACGGGTAGAGAAAAGGAAGAAAGAAGGAAAGAAGAGAAAAGGGAGAGAAGAAGAAGAAATCAAGCTAGAAGCTTGGAGATTGGAGGAATTTGAGAGAATAACCCAAAGATTGGCTTAAGGTAAGTGTAAATCATTCTTTAATTGGTTGGAATCAAGTCTTGACATGAAGTTTTAGCACTTATGAAAGCTAGGGTTTTTGGTTTATGATCTAATCTTAACAAATCTCATGAAATGAGCATGTAATCTTTGGGTTTATTTAGACAAACGGTTGATTCTTGTGTTTTGAGCTTGTGTTGGGTTGGATTGTAAGGAATTGTTTCCTAATTTGTCTCTTAGCATGTTTTGAGTTCATGTATATGTATATATATATGGAATATGAAGAAAATGGAAGCTAAAAAGTTGTATGTTAAAGTTATGCTCTAATCTAGCTTGAGTTTCATGTTCATCATGTTTAGATGTCATGTTTTTGAAATGGAATTGCTTGAATTGAGCCTTAATCTTGAGGTTTTGTATGAGTTGAACTCATAAAATGATATATGAAATAAAGATTTATGTGGCTTTGGAAGAAGAAGTTTTGAAAAGTTTGGAAAAGAACTAAACAAAAATTTTGATCTTTCTTGCTTAAAGATTCATTATGTTTTTGAAGTTTGATTTAGAAAATCATTATAATCTCATGTTTTTCATTGATATTACATGTTTTGGGAGTGATTTAGAGTGAGTCCTAGGTGGGAAATGGAGAAATTCAGCTTTAAACCAATAGGTCTTGCTCGGACATATTTTCTCACCTAGCGCCGCACGTGCGGCAGTCCATTTCTAGCACCCAACTTGATTTTGCTAAAAAACACATTGTCTCGCATGTGTTGTCCAATTCCCGCACGTACGGCCCTGTTTCCCGTAGGTGCGTGGCACTCCTATTTTAGCCCAACTTCAAATAAGCATATCTCTCTTATCCAGACTCCGTTTTAAGTGATTTTTGAGCCTAAATTCAAGCCTCGGAAGTCTAGTTTCCAATGGTGGTAGTCTCACATCTAAATTTTGAGTATACAAATAGATATGTTCAAATTAGTGAAGATTGTTCACTTTCTTTTTAATCATTTTATGCTATTTCTTCTCCTAACCCAGTTTCCTTCCGTTTCTACTTATTTTCCTTGATATGAATTATGACCCATTAAGAACTAGTGAGTTTAGATCAGCATAAACAATTAGTTAAGGCAAAGTAAGGGTTCATTTTATTTGATTAATCAAAGATTAAGAGAAGTAACTTTGATCAAGAGAATAATTCTATGTTCGATATGTTGTGCTATGTAATTGTGTTTGTAGGTCAAGACAAGGACATCGCCCAACTGCTACCAGAAGCCCATCATTGTGAGTAATAATATTATAAAGATATGTTCATTTATATTTATTTTGATACATAACTATTGTGATGTTTTGGAATTATGTTTTATGCGAATGAATGAGTTACAAGACCTATGATATGGAATATGTATATGAAATGTGAATTATTTATAATATGATATGGTAGGCCCAAGGCTGTTCCGTTTATCCGTTCTGTTTATGCTATGACATGATATGAATTGTTCGGTCTTTAAGACCTATTGATTTCGAAACTAAGTGTTGTACGGAACTAAGTGCTACAGTGGGAGTCACCTCTAGAGTCCATACGAGTCACCTCTTGGGTCCATACATACATAAATTGGGCCCAAGGAGAGGTGGAGACATGTCGATGTTCCATCTACTCTATGATAAGATACAGTGATATGATATGATACATTTGGACGTAAGGTCGTTTTGATATATGATTGGGCCCGAGACCGTTTTGATATTTAGTCGGCCCGAGAGTGTTTTGTAAATATGGTTATGAATAATATTGTGAATGATGTAATTGTGGAAGAGTATTGTATTATACTTCTTTTAAATCTAGATTATTCACTTGATTATCTTTACTTTATTATTACTCATTGAGTTTCGTTCACTCCGTATTTTATATATATGTAGGTGATCAATTTGGAGACCAACCTTAGGTCAGCCTCAGGAGTTCTTTTGTGGATCTGTTATGTCAAGCCACCCAATATGTGCCTCCGTGTTGAGACTTTAACCTTGTATTGTTAGAATTTTGTATTTTATTGAGTTTTATGTATGTGTGTGTGAGATGTATATATATATACTAGTGTGTCTGCATGTTTTAATTATTCCAGTTATCGTGTATGCACAAGCTCAATGGATATTATTATTTGTTTGCTTCTGCTTTAGGCCCCGATATGATTTAATATTTTGAAATTTTGTCTCTGAGGCTTGAGTATAGGTTGGTCATGACCTAAACTTTTAGGGGCGGGTTTGGGTTGTGACAAATGTAATACAAAAAAAAAAAAAAAAAATTTAGTGTACTTTTTTCAAACATAATACTTCAATGTAATACTCAAAAAAAAAAAAAAAAGATGTGAAATTTTTCAAACCATTCCAAAAGAAGTACAAAATTTCTTAATAAGTTTTGGGTAAATGTATAATTTCAAATTGTGAGTGTTACGTTTAGAAAAAATACACTAAATAATTTTTCAGTGTTTTTATGTATGTTACATTAGAGTGTTACGTTTGAAATTGCATTGATTGGAGTGTTACATTTAGGAAAAGTATATTAAAGAGTTTTTTTGTGCGTTACATTGGAGTATTACGTTTGGAAAAAGTTTAGAGTGTTACGTTCTTACGTTTGGGAAAAGTACACTAAATAATTTTTTAGTATGTTACATTAGAGTGTTACGTTATTGGAGTATTACATTAGAGTGTCACATTCTTATTTGTAATGTGCGATTTGTTGCACAAGGAGGAAAAATCCAAAACCTTTATAGTGTAGATTGCCCAAATGTGTAATTTCACATTTGGAGAAATCCAATTTTATCCATTAAAAATTAAACCCAAACGTGTAAGTGACAATCAGTTTGTGTAATTTTCACTTTGATAAGACCTTTGGGTTCATAAAAAAAAATGGAGGACTAAACAATTCACAAGATCGCATTTTGGGATTTATTGATACTTCACTTTCTTTTCTGTTTTTTGGTTGGTATTATGTATATATATATATTAAAATAATGTAGAAAAAAAAATATTTATAAAATATATTTTTTTAATAATAAAATATATCAAAAACATCAAAGGGTGTTTATGGTATTTTAATATATCAAAAACATCAAAGGATATTTACGGTATTTTATATAGTTAATCCCCTTACTAAAATATATCACAAACAAACATAATTTTTTTTAGTCCTCTCACTAATAATTCCTTACACTAATAGTCTGTCATGACCTGCTCCCCGTATCCAAGGGTTAAGTATCGTGATAGCCAGTAACTGAAGTTACCTATGGCCAATTCTTGAACAAATAAATAAACCCGAGTGGAAATAATATTTAAGTGAGGGTACTAAAATAATCATTGGAGCTTCTATCTTTATAACAAAATTTATTGACCAAAAAGGATGATATTTACATATGAAGAATAGAATTATAAATACTATAAAAATGCCATGTGTGTCTATTTCACAGCCCCGTGTCTAAGACTCTTCAAAAGCTATTTCTGAATTACATTGTTTCTTGAAAATTGGTAAACAGCTATAAGCACATGCCAGAGTGAGAAATATTATACTGAGAACATAATTACTATGGATAAGCTTTAGGCTTACAATAGATACAATATAATACTTTTCTATTAGAGTAAATAAGTTGCTCATATTATAACAAAAATCCGTTTAAGAAATCATATGATATTATATGAAAATCCAAATCATATGATATTATACGAAAATATATGACCATAATCACGGTGGAGAACATAACAGAGATCAATGGATTCATGACAATACAGAGGTATGGATTCGAGAGGTGGCTCGTACGGATTATAGAGGTGGCTCCCACAATAGTGTAGCACTTATCTCTGCATAACACTTTGCTCACAAAGTGACCAAACAGAGGCCAATGGTTATTTAAGCCCCCCAAGGTCCCCGCTCGAGCTTGGAATGCACAATTTTAGAAGTTTTGTAGACGAAGGTCCCCGCTCGAGCGGCGAACTGGACGCTCGAGCGTCCAATGCATTCTTCCAATATTTACAGAAATGCAAAAATACTGAAGGTTGACAAATCCCGCTAAAGCGCAAGAATGGCCGCTCGAGCGGAGGAGCAAAATTTGTGAAGCCCGCTCGAGCGCAAGAGCGCCCGCTCGAGTGTAAGAGCCAAAATCTAGGCAACAAAGGTTTAAAAAAAACAAGCAACCAACCTGTTCCAAACGCACAACTATAACCCAATAACAAAAATATAAGGGGAGATGAGGGAAACAAGATACGAATGACCATTCTAAACCATACCAACCCGAGTTTGGAATACAATAGATAAAAGGTCAAAACCGGAATCGCTATAACCTCCCCCCTTAAAGAATTTCGTCTCCCGAAATTACAAATCAAATTCAAAATCAAGATTTAACCATTCACAACATTGTTATTCTCATATGTTCAACACCATGACCCATTCTCCGGTGATCCATTTTCATCGACTCGATACACAAGTCCCATATTAAAAGGAATTTACGATTTCCCAAAACA
Source organism: Camellia japonica (assembly GCA_030407325.1). Taxonomy (NCBI): domain Eukaryota; kingdom Viridiplantae; phylum Streptophyta; class Magnoliopsida; order Ericales; family Theaceae; genus Camellia; species Camellia japonica. The sequence continues at coordinate 11,328 of JAPPVO010001042.1, read as the reverse complement.
CTTACAATGTTAATCAAAATTCGAGTTTTCAAAATTTTCACAACATATACAATGCATTCAAAAGTGATACAACATCCACAATATTCTATATTCTCAAAACATATGCAATGTTCATATTGAATTCATATTTCCAAAATACCCATAACATATGCAATGTTCTCATAATCTAATACATATACAATGCTTATACTTTTCATCATCATAATCAAAATCTCAATATATGTTTAGATGTCAACAAACAAGTCCGGATATTTCTCTCGGACTTCCAATTCACGCTTCCAAGTCGCTACCTCGATCCCGTGATGTTTCCACAACACTTTTACTAAGGGAATTGTCTTGCCTCGCAAGACCTGATCCCGTATATCCAAGACTCTCACTGGTCTCTCCTCATATGAGGCATCCTCATCTATCTCCAAGTCAGTCCAATCCAACACGTGCGATGAATCCAGATCATACTTCCGAAGCATACTAATGTGAAATAGGTCATGCACTCCGGAAAGTTGTGGCGGCAACGCCAACCGATAAGCAACCTCTTCGACCCACTCAAGGATCTCAAAAGGCCCAATAAATCGAGGGGACAACTTCCCACTCTTTTCAAATCTCATCAAACCCTGCTTAGGTGATATTTTTAGGAACACATTATCTCCCACCTCAAAAGACAAGGGTCTCCTTATACAGTCGGCATAACTTTTCTGGCGACTCTGAGCCGTAGCTAACCTCTTACAGATAAGTGCCACTTTCTCCGTTGTTTCCCGAACCAACTCTAGGCCTAACAAAGGTACATGACCCACCTCGGTCCAACACACAGGGGATCTACATGGTCAGCCATACAAGGCCTTAAATGGCGCCATGCCAATACTCGATTGGAAGCTATTGTTATAGGTAAACTCCACTAAAAGTAGGTGCCTCTCCTACGACCCTTTGAAATTGAGGACACAGCCCTAGAGCATATCCTCAAGGATCTGAATAGTAAGCTCGGACTGCCCGTCGGTCTGAGGATGATACGCAGTACTAAAGGTCAATCTAGTGCCTAACGCACTCTGCAAGCTCTGCCACAACCGAGCTGTAAAACGCGGATCTCTATCCGAAACAATCGTCACAGGGACCCCGTGCAACCTCACTATGTCCCTGATATATAAGTCAACAAGATGGTCTACCGAATCACTCACGCGTATAGGTATGAAGTGCGCAGACTTGGTTAACCTGTCAACTACCACCCAAATGGCATCACTACCCTTTTGAGTCCTCGAAAGGCCCACAACAAAATTCATTGTGACATGCTCCCATTTCCACTCGGCTATAGGCAAGGGTTGCAAGAAACCTGCTGGCCTCTGATGCTCGGCCTTCACTTGCTGACAAATAAGGCACTTCGATACAAATACAGTTACGTCCCTCTTTATACCTCTCCACCAAAACTGGCAACTAAGATCATGATACATCTTTGTGCCTCCCGGATGCACCGCAAGGCGTGAATGGTGAAACTCTCGGAGTACTTCCTCTCGGCAAGACTTCGGCATAAACAAACGGTTACGGTACCTCACACTCTGGTCGGGATAAACATTCAAACCTTTCTATACCTTCCCATTGGAGATATTCTCCCTGATGGTTTCTACCTCAGGATCACTCCTATGCGCTTCTAACACTCGGTTCAGAAGTGTAGGTTGTGCAACTATCGTAATCAAGGCCGCAGATTCAATGGACTCACTAAGATGTAGGTCAAACTCTCCAAGAGCACCCAACATCTCCCACTCCTGAATGGCGATACAAGCCACATTGCTAATTGACTTCCTACTCAAGGCATTGGCCACAACATTGGCTTTTCCCGGATGATAATGCAACTCAAAATCATAATCTTCTATGAATTCCATCCACCTCCTCTGCCTCAGATTCAAGTCTTTCTGTGTAAACAGATATTTCAGACTCTTGTGATCAGAGAACACTTCAAATTTCTCACCATAGCGATAATGCCTCCAAATCTTCAGGGCAAAGATCATCGCTGCTAATTCTAAATCATGAGTGGGGTAGTTTCTCTCGTGTGTTTTCAATTGCTGCGAGCCATAGGCTACTACCTTCCCCTCTTGCATCAAAACACAACCCAAACTTTCCCGTGAGGCATCACAATACACTGAATAACCCAAACCCCTTTCCGGAATAATCAAGACTGGAGCAGTGGTGAGTCTAACCTTAAGTTCTTGGAACGACTTTTCATAAGTCTCACTCCACACAAATTTGATTCCCTTCATCGTCAACTTAGTCAATGGAGAAGCTAGCTTAGAGAAATCCCTCACAAATCGGCGGTAATACCTGGCCAACCCCAAGAAACTACGGATCTCGAAAGCGTTCTTAAGTTGTGCCCAATCTTGCACTGCTTCTATCTTGGATGAATCCACAGTCACCCCTTCGCCAGATACCACGTGCCTAAGAACTTAACTTCTCTCAGCCAGAATTCACATTTCCCGAACTTAGCATACAACTTATGGGCTCTAAGCAATTCAAGCATTACTCGCAAGTGTTCCTCTTGTTCCTTTTCGGAGGGTGAATAAATCAAAATGTCGTCCACAAGGACGACCACGAAACAGTCTTGAAACTCACAGAAGATCCGATTCATCAAGTCCATAAATACAGCTGGAGCATTGGTTAGCCCAAAAGGCCTCACTAGGAACTCGTAATAGCCATGCCGCGTACGGAATGCCGTCTTTGGGATATCCTCCTCCCTTTCCCTCAACTGATGGTAACTCGACCTTAGGTCTATCTTGGAGAAATAACAAGACCCCTTCAACTGATCAAACAGATCATCTATACGAGGCATTAGGTACTTATTCTTAGCAGTAACCTGTAGACACCCCATTTTTGACCGCCCTTAAGACTTGGGCACTACTGATGGTTTTCTTGGTGGAGAAAGGTGTGCAGTGCACAGGTTCAGTTTCTTCGGCAAGGAGAGAGGCAAATCTCAACTTCATACCCCATTGTGGACCAAAATTATTTTGGATGGTTTTTAGACCTTAAAACCCTCTCTTTCAAAACATTTTTGAAATAAAATTCCCACGATGTTCCGACGCTCGCATTTCGGTAAATGTTGCGCTTTTCGGTAAACCGAGCAAGGACAAAGGGGAGATGAATGAAAGAGAGATGAAATCTTTGAAAAATCTTTCAAAACACCTTACTTAGGGGTTTGAAGTTGAAGAAAAGAGGAGAAGAGGGGAGAAAACTAGTTTGGGAGTGGTTCAGCATGAATCCGGGAAGGAGAAAAGTCTGCGCGGCTTCACCGAAACGGGCGTAACTCTTTGCACAAGAGGAATTAAAATATGAGGCCACCACCATTGGAAAGCTTACTTCCGGGGCTTCATTTTGCACTCAAGAATCTCCTAAGTCCAGATTTGAGGGGAGGAGATATGGTTGGTTGAAGCCCGGTTGGACTGAATCTGCGCAGCTTTACGGAAACTGGCATAACTTTTTCCACAGGAGGAATTTTAATGCAAGGTTTGCGCCATTGGAAAGATAACTTCCGGGGCTTCAATCTGGACTTCCACCGGCACTTTTTGATCTTACCGGCTACCTACCGGCACAAAAGATTGCCGGCCGGCCAAAAGTGCCCAGAACTCAGATTTTTGACAGATATTTATCAACACACTGTACCAGATATTTTCAATTGGGATATTTCGACCAAAAGCTCTTATTTTGATATATATAGAGCCTTATATCTCATATTGCTTAGGTTAGAACAAAAAGGGCAAGTTTTGGGAGCTTCTCACTCTACAAAATCCCTCTCTCTCTACACTTTCAAGTTCCAAACCTCTCAAATCCTTGGCCATTTCTTCATTACTACCAAGCACCACCACCACCACTCCATTTCCAGCAACAAGGAGACGTTCTTAGGGACTTAGAAGCAACATTTCTCAAGCCAAGAAGCAAAGAAAGAGTGGTCTTCAAGGGTAAGTTCTCATTTCCCTCTTTTGTAACACTTTCTTGCTTCTTTTCTTAAGCCTACTTGCTTACTGTTTTGGGCTCCGACCTTAACTGAAACTAGATCTATTTTGAGCCATTATCCATGTTTGATCAAGGGCTCAACCCTGTTTGAGCCCTCCATCTTGTACTTCCTTCAATAACATCTTGTATGTCAATATCTTGCATGCTTTTTCTAGCCTATTAGTGATCTGTTTTCGAGCATAATGTAAACTGTGAGTGGGCCTATTTTGAGCCTCTCTTCAACATTGAAGAAGGGCTCAACCATGTTTGGCCTCTCTATCATACACTTGCTTCATAATTTCTCATGTTTACCGTAAACTTGCATGATTTGTTTGACCTACATGTAGTCTGTTTTGGAGCATGTCATGAACTGTGAGTAAGCTTTTTTTATGTCCCTCTACAACATTGTAGAAGGGATCAACCTTGTTGGGGGTCTCCATGTTATACTTGTCATTATACCCCTCTTTGACCCCCATTTTTGCATGCTTTTTAAAGCTTATCTAGCTTCTTTTTTTCGGCCATCATCAGAGCTGGAAAGAGTCATATTTTGATCTTCTTGATATATTTCATTAAGGGTCTTTTCTGGTTTGATGAATGTTTGGGGTACCTCATGTTATAGCCTTATGTATCCTAGTTCTTGCATGACATTTTTAGCATGTTTGCATACTGAGTTGGGGGATGTCATCTACTGTAAATGTTCATATTTTTAGTCCCTCATCAGTGTTGTAGAAGGGTATTTTTCCATTTGGGCATCGCATGTATCACTTGCTTCAATACCCCTCTTGCGGAGCCATTTTTGTATGCCATTGTTGCCCTATCTATGCTTGCTGTTTGGCCATGATTTGTACTGAAAAAATGCTTGTCTCGGGGCTGCCTTGCTACTGTATTTTCATTCCATGTCCATATTGTGCATGCATTGCATAGCTATAGGCCATTTCGGGTGCCTAAATTCGCATTTCGGGACCATTCCTTGCATTTGGTGTCGTTTCGCCATTTTTCGGGACTGTTTTCCCCAATATTTCAGTGCTGAAATTCCATTCGCATGTTTGCATATCATTCTCTATGTCATTTCATGCCTTAATGCCATTGCCTCGGTTTGCGTGCCCGTGTGCACGCATTTCGAGGCATCTCATTTTCATCTATTGGCCTCCTATGTGAGTGTGGCTGAGGTCCACTTGCATTGGTGTAAGCCCATCTTGCATTGTGTATGCCATGTTTCAATGCGTTGTGCATGTTATGTTATGTACATTGTGTGTGCCATGTAGTTGCATTGCATGTTTGTGTGTTAGCTTGCATGCTTAGGTTGCATGTGCATTGTTGTGCATTGCCTCACCTCTTGATCAACCATGATCGAGGTTGGGCCCCTTGTATGTTTTGTGTGCATTACATTTGATATTAAAATGCACACTTGACTCTTTGGCCATCATGCATGGAAATGCGCGATTGGTGGCCCGAGGGTCGAGGGTCATGCTTCCTTGAGTCCCACACATGATAGGGAGTGTGTCCATGCATACATTGCCTTGAAATTCCATGCCATACACTGCTTGTCTGCTGTTGCTGTCAAAACTGTCTTCTGCAGGAATTGTTTGCCGACCGGCAGAACAGAGTGCCGACCGGCAATGTATTGCTGGCCGATAACCTCTCAAGCAGCCGATGGTCATTTTAAATAGCCGGTGGTCATTTCATCCAGTCGGTGGTGTACTGCAGTGTGCATAGAAGGTGTTCTGAGACTTTGGCAATTTTTTGAGAGACAGGGCAGTAAAAACAGAAGCAGCAGTGGCATGGTACGGGTTTCCCGGGCGAGTCGGATCCGAGCATGCATCATTCGCGCATCCCGAGGCGGGAAGCCGTGGCCTCCTTTCTTTTTGCATTTATTTACTAAGTAATTAGGAATTTTGTAATAATTTATTTATTCATTATTCGGACTGTAATATTTATTCGGTCCCTCCGTGTGAGGGCATATTTGTAATAAGTGTGGGTGAGTGGTGTGTATGTCTTCCAACCCCCACTTCTTTCTCCCTTTTATTTACCTGCTTATGATGGTAGATTAGGGCATTTTTAAAATTAGCATACCTTATGCAATGCATGCGTGCATCCATGCATTTGTCTAAACATGCACCGGGCTCGGTACATCATACAAACTGCATTGTATTCTAAATTCCAACTTGAATATGTGCATCAAATGATTGCATTTCACATGCCATATTTAGGATAGCTGAGCCTGTCTAATTGCACTCTGTATGTGTTGCATTAGCCACTTAACGTGACCTAGGGACATGCATGTCTGTTAACTAGTTTCTTGTTTTGGCATGGAGTACGATGTAAGTATTTTACGCTTTAGCATACCACATTGTAGACACCCCATTTTTGACCGTCCTTAAGACCTGGACGTCACCGCTTGAACACTCGGTGATTATCCATGTTTGTGTTCGTTTGGAGTTCCTGGAGTTCTCGGCTCGCGCGCCGTGCCTCAGGACCTCCGGACTCGACCGTTTGTGTTTGGTTTTGCACCAAACACTTGTGTTTTGCCTTGGAAGGGCAGGGAATGCTTTGTGAGGCATCCCTACACACCACCGGCTGGGGCTAGAGGCCACCGGCTGGCTAGAGTTGCCATCGGCACTATATCGTGCCGGCGGCATTCTTTTGTGCCGGTCGGCACTCAATTTTGTCAAAATGACATTTTTTGCCGGCCGGACACTGTGCACTTGCTTTCTGAGATTTTTCAGACAGATGTGTGCCATTGGCTTCCCCTCCATACACGTGTATGGAGGGATGAGCCCTTGGTTGCTTAGCTTGTAAGTCTTACAAGTTCTATAAGAGGAAGGCTCTTCTTCTTGGCTTAGGGTTGGATTTCTTGAGAGGTTTTCAGCCATTTTAGACAGAGAGGAAGCTCTGGTTTAGGTTAGAGAATACATATCTATCCTATATCTTCCTTCTCTTGTTAAACTAGGTGTTTTGTGCCTTACTTTTGCACACTAGCACCTAGTGTTTCACCTTCTCTTGGGACAGAGGTTCTAGAGGTTGTTTTTTGGTGATTCTTGGTTGGTTTGAAGCTCAAAGAAGCCATCACATCATCTTTGTTGAAGAAGGCTACAAGGGTAAGAACTTAACTCCCTTTTTACCCCATTCTTGTACCTTGTTTTTACTTGGTTTAAAACATTTTTTGAGCTTAGTGTTTGGCACAAAAAAGTTTTGATTTTTAACCCTCTTTGTTGTATATTAAGAGTGTTTAGTGGTTTGGGTAGGTTTGACCACCCTTAGGCCTTGAAAAGGTCACTTTTTGTGCTATTTTGTGAGAGATCCGAGATTTTGGTGATAGGATCTCTTCATCACTGAAATCTTGAGGGATTTCAGTGGTGAAGAGCATGCCTTGAAGTCTCAAGAAAGGGGAGGGTCACCCCCTCTCCTTGGTGTCCTTAAAAAGGGCAAACTTTGCTTCCTTATGGAGCTTCATGCTTGAGTGTGTGTTGAGCATGTTTGACTTGTTTTCCATGCTTATATTTCCATGTTATAACATGATTTCAAGTTGGTTTTGGTCTCTTATGCATGCTTAGCATAGTTATCATGTAATGCCTTGTTATGCCTTAACATGCACTAGGTTGTATGCCTTCATTTTTAGCATGTTTTAGGCCTTGATTCATGAAGCTTTTGTGCTTATTTTAACATGTTTTAGGTCTGACCATAGTTATTTGGTTTGATTTTAGCATGCTTAATATAGCTCCTTTGTATGGTGGCTTGTTGGTCTCAAGTGTGTGCATGTGTAGCATGTGTTGTTTGCATTATTTTGGTGGTTTGGGGCCACTTGACATGCAATTTCAGTCCCCTTGGTGTGCTTGTATGCTTGCCTTAGTGGCCTTGTTAATGCTTTAGGAGCATGTGTTGTATGCCCCTTGTTTTGGCTTCAATGTATGCCTTTGATTTAATGACTCTTAGATGCCATCTAAGTAGCCATTTGGCTTTGTTTTGACATGCTAGAAACCTGTTTTAGGTTGATTAGTGCATGCCATGTATGTTTGTGCAAAGCGTGGTTTAATGCCCTATTAGCTTGCCTTAAGCCTAGGCTATTTGCATACTTTGTTTGATTTGATTTGTTGCATGATTTGGCATCATGTTTGAAATGAATTTGAGAGCTTTTAATGCATGCTAATAGTCCTGTTTGAATCATCTCAAGTGTGCTTGAATGTCGTTTTGTTTGTGCCTTGGAGTGGGTACCTTAACATGTGCATGCGGGTGCGTGTCTAGTCTCCATTTCTAGGCACTTTAGTCACTGGTTTTAGGTCTTTTTGAGTTGCCTAACTCATGTCTAAATCCATTATTCCATTGGTTTGCATGCTTGCTTCATATGCTTGTTTGTATGCTTGCATGAGCACCTTGCATTGTCCATATTGCATACTAGTTTGCCATGCTTAGGGCTTCATCATATTGACATGCATGCCAAGCCCCTTTAAGTGAGTTTGATGGAGGTTTGGCACCCTTGTTTGATTATTTGGTTTGCATGCATTTTATAGTAAAGTTGCATTCTTGATTCTTAGGGCCATCGTGCATGAAAATGCGCGATCGGTGGTCCGAGGATCGAGGCACATGCCCCATTGAGTCATTAACATGATGTGGGATGTGTTTTTGCACACATGCTTTGAATTACCTTGCCATGCATAGTTTGTCCTCTGCTGCTGTGAGTTGCAGGATCTGCAGACATTTTGTGCCGACCGGCACTTTTTAGTGCCGACCGGCAGTGCTTTCCCAGCCGATGGAACAATTCAGTGCCGGTGGCCTCCTCCTTCAGCCGGTGGTGCTCTGCCCCAGCCGGTGGTACTCCCTAGTGCCCTGAGAGGCACTCCTGGGATTTTGGTAATTTTCTGAGGAGGAGAGCAGAGGAAACAGAGGCAATCCGTGCACGGCAGTGCGGTTCCGAGCCAGCCCCGAACACGTGCTGCATCCGGCCCTCATCCCGAGGCAGTTTAATGCTTAATTAGATTAATTAATTAATTTAATTAATTTAGTTAATTTGTAATATTTAATTAGCTAGAGTAGTTAGTTATTTATTCGGTTCTGTATTATTATTCGGTCCCTCCGAGCGAGGGCAAAATTGTAATAAGTGTGTGTGAGTGGGTGCATGTCTTCCAACCCCCATTTCTTTCTACCCTTTTATTTACCTGCTTACGATGGTAGATTAGGGCACGTCTATTTTAGCATACCTTATGCAACGCATGCGTGCATTCATGCATTTGTTTACATGCACCGGGCTCGGTACATCATACAAACCGCATTGCAATTTTCGATTCCAAATTGAATACGTGCTATTCGCACATTTCATATGCCATGTTTAGGGTTAGCCGAGCCTACTCTAGATTGCATCTATGTCTGTGTTGCATCAGCCATTTAACATGAACTAGGTCATGCATGTTTGCTAACCGGGTTATTGTATTTGGCACGGAGTACGATGTAAGTTTTTATGCTTTAGCATAGCGCATGCGGTGAATGCTAACATGACAGTATGCCTGCCATGCGGCTAAATGCTTATATGAGATAAACTGTTTGAATGCCTGTGGGTGGAGGTTGGACTGCGTGAGTTGGAACAACTCATTGAAATCCGTATTTTAGCCTACTTGCGAGTAGCAGAAACTAACACGTTTTTCGAGACAAAACGGATATGCAATGCTTATTTCCAAATTAGGCAATCTAGTCTATACTTTTGTGTTGTGCGCATCATATAGTAATTCTAGGCTAATAACCGGAATAAGAGCATGTAATGTTTTCAAAATCGGATATCACGGTTAGTAGAGGCCGGTCTTCAGACCGGGCGAAAGGGGGTGCTCATAGCTGACCTTCCCCGATCGTACCCAAGCTCCCGAGCCGAGACATTTGGTGATGACGGACACGTGGCCTTCGGCACCGAGTCAGGGTTTCCTAAATTCCCCCATTAAAAAAAATATTTAGGTGGCGACTCTGTAATCTGGCAAAGCAGTCCATGTTTGGCACTACTTTTCAAAAAATCTGTTTTTCCTTCAAAACGATTTGCCAGAGGTGGACTCTTTGGTTCAGATTGAGAACCGCACCATCCAAACACAAACGGAGGAGAGTCCGAGCTGTAGCGAGGTCCCCCGCGGGCGTTTTACACACATGCGTGTGAATGTTGCCATGACAGTATGCTTACCATGCGGCTAAGTGCTTATGTGAGATAAACTGTTTGAATGCCTGTGGGTGGAGGTTGGATTGCTTGAGTTGGGAAAACTCATTGAAATCCGTGTTTTAGCCTACTTGCGAGTAGCAAATTCCGAAGCATTTTCAAAACAAACGGATATGCAATGTTTGTTTCCAAATTAGGCAATCTAGTCTATACTTGTTTGCTGCGCGCACAACATAGTAATTCTAGGTTAATAATTGGAATAAGGGCATGTAATGTTTTCAAAAACGGATATCACGGTTAGTAGAGGCCGGTCTTCGGACCGGGCGAAAGGGGGTGCTCATAGCTGACCTTCCCCGATCGTACCCAAGCTCCCGAGCCAAGACATTTGGTGATGACGGACACGTGGCCTTCGGCACCGAGTCAGGGTTTCCTAAATTCCCCCATTTAAAAAATATTTAGGTGGCGACTCTGTATCTGGCAAAGCAGTCCATGTTTGGCACTACTTTTCAAAAATCTGTTTTTCTTCAAAACGATTTGCCAGAGTTGGACTCTTTGGTTCAGATTTAGAACCGCAACACACGAAAAGGAGAGTCCGAGCTGTAGCGAGGTCCTCGCGGGCGTTGTTACATAACCCGGTTCAACTTCCGATAATCGATACAAAGTCGCGAGGCTCCATCTTTCTTTTTAGCAAAGAGAGCAGGTGCTCCCTAAGGTGATGTACGAGGGGCGAATGAAACCCTCATCTAACAACTCCTGGAGTTGAATCTTCAACTCACTCAACTTAGCGGGTGCAAACTGATACGATGCCATAGAGATCGGTGCCGTACCAGGCACTAAGTCAATAGAGAATTCGATCTCTCGGTGAGGTGGCAAACTAATAAGGTCCTCGGGAAAGACATCGGGGTATTCGCAAACCGCCCTTGGTAACCCAACCCGGACTTCATCACATTCACTACTCAAGAAGCTAGCAAGAAGACAACTAAGTTCACTCCGTCCACACAGATCACACACCGGTGATAAGGCTCTATCCACCTGGTCCCCCAAGAAATAAAAGCAGTCACCACTCGAGGTACATACAGTAACTCTCTGATGGTAGCAATCTATAACAGCCCGGTATGACGGTAACCAATCCATACCCAAGATAACATCAAAACTAATCATGTCAAGCAAAACAAATGCAAATAGAAGTTGATGGCCGGTGACCTCTATGTCACAACCCTGACACCCCTGTTTCA
>JAPPVO010001041.1:0-38902 GCA_030407325.1 Camellia japonica | reverse complement strand
CCCCTCTTTAGCAGGCTCTGTATTGCTTTTGATCTCAAATTCAAATCTTGCAAGAACTCTAGCTCAGCTCAGCTCAGCTAGAGTTTGTTTGGTCATCATTTCATCGAATAAGAACAAGAAGAGCTACCTAATCCTCAGTCATGAGTAGAGAAACTCTATTGTCTTCTGCAAACAAGCTTACACATGATTTAGACACAAAATATCTATCTATAAACAGAAATAAATACTGGAAAGATCGAATCACAGATGCATGAGGCATACCAGCTGTGTAAGCAAAATGTAGGTGGCTCTTCTGGGCCAGTATGACTTTCTCAAGTGGAGGAACTGCAGCTTCAATGCGTTGTACGCGAACCATCAATTTATGGCTTCTAGAACATGTACTCATCACTTGCTCCTGTAAGCCATGGAAGACCTCTGCAGCAAATCTACCACATGTAGAAGATGTCACCTTAGTAAAATATTGTAAGGTGATAAATATAATAAAATAAAATAAAAAGAAAAAAACTTGATGAGTGAAAGTTATTACAAAGATTTGAAACAAACAAAGTCATTGTACCAAAAATGATGCAATTTCTCACTGTGCGTAATTGGTTCATTACAATTTACATGCCAGATTGTATCAAGTCATTGCCTTATTCGCAGTTATTGCTCAACCATGATTCTCCACAAGCTGGCTTCAAAAGAATTGCCAGAATGTGTCAATTCAAGATTGTAGCTCGTGGCATTTGAGTACTTGCTTACTACAATGTGTGCAGCATAAATAGACATGCCACACCATGCTATGATAACCTCCAATGGGAGAGACACAGGTGAAAATCTAGATAAAAGCTGATGCCATTTAAATACATCACACACATAATGAGGCCATTGTAGTTTGGCAAGGTTAGATGCCAACTAGAGAAAAAAGAAAAATGCTGCAGAAGAAGTCTCTTTTGGGAAAATAAGTTTCTTGAAAATGTGTCCCCATCATGTTGGCCACTTCACTATGTGCCTAGGCCACATGTGCATTCTTAACTTGTTCATAACTACTTCCTAAATTAATGTGGAAAAAGTTTGTCTCTCCCAATTTGCATAAAGTAGTGTTCATCATCCTTCTTTTCCTCCTCTCTTGTCTCTTTTGCTCTCCATCTTCACCAACCATGCTCTTCCACACAACAAATAGGCCTCTATTACTCCATTTTTAACAGCGTGCCACCACCATGCAATGCACATCATGTCACAGCTACCAGCACTACAAACTGCATACAATTAGAAGCAACCATTGAAACTCCTTTATTACCACTTTGTACAACATGACATAGCTACCACCATCACAATTCCCACTTTTCTGCCAAAATCAACTCCAACAACATGCGGCCACCACTACCACCACCCCCTGCCCCTATGGTAGCATGCTACATCAAACCACCACCGTTGCCACTAACATATCACAATCTTTTGCCCGCTGTCAGCACCATGATGTGAGTTAACACTTGCAAGCTTTTAGTAGTCCTGGATAGCTAAGGATTGCTTATGGCTTTGTCTGTGATGATCCAAGGGATGTGCAATGGTTTTTATGAATTTTGCTAAAATAGATCAGGATTTTTTGCTTATCAAGAAAAAGTTGTTCTTCCAAAAATAGCTTACATGCAATTTTGGGCAGCAATGGGTAGAAGCTGAAATTGAAAAAAATTAAAAAGAAGAAAATCAAAGGAGATAGAGCCAAACAATTACCATATTGATCAATGGAACCTTTTAGATTCAATACTCACTCTGGCACCATAAGTGAAAATCTTCAACAAACAAGACTAACTAGTAAGGAATATAGACTATCTTTGATTTCCAAATATGTCTTTTGTGGGATATTGGGATGGGATTATATATATATTTGGAGTACTTGTACCATGTTTGATTAGGGTTGGATGAGCCTGTTTGCTCCAGCTTATCAAAGCTAAAATTTGATAACCTATGAACTGAATTTGAACTCACCCTTCCCCTAGCTTCATGATAACCTGATTTTTTTTTCAACTTATTTAAGCCACTTTTGCCGTGTAAGCTGTAAACATAAGCTACAAAAAACAGTCTCATACAAAATCTCAAAATAAAAAAGCCGTAAGCAGCCCATTTAAGTTGTAGCCTGTGACAAACAGGCCCAATATAGCATGGGATAAAGGGGAACTAGATGTTGGATGGAAGATGACATCTAGTCCAATGGCACCAAAATGTGGGCCCCACATTTTTTTAATCCCAAACCTCTCGAATCCTCAAAAGAAATGGGTCCATGTGTCATAGTTGGACTTCAGCTCAAACGCAAGAAAATAAGGGGTTGTTAGGCTGTGTTACATATTTTCTGTCACTGGTTTTTAGAAAACGGAAAACATGTTTTTGTTTTTTTCCCACGACAGTTCAAAGTATGAATGGAATTTTGTTTAATATTCATCTACGTGTTTTCGCTTCTTATTGAAATCCCATTATCATCATCCCTTGACTAGTAATCCAATACCACCATGGCCACCGCTACTGTTTCAAACTAGACAATATTAGCTAATACATATAAGCCACTCGTTAAGCTGGCAAGTGAGGATATAAAAAACTAAGAGCATTCTAATTTCTAGTACTTCCAGTAACACAGTTATTGTCTTCCCCACCCAAATTTGGCCTGAAATAATTTTTCCGTTTTACTCCAATAAATCAATTATTGCTTGGATGAACCCACATATTCTTCACCAAGATGCCAAGACACTAACTAGTGTCCATAACCCACAAAAGACCTTTCAAATTGTATCAGAGACCAAGATGCCAAGACACTGACTAGTGTCCATAACCCATAAAAGACATTTCAAATTGTACCAGAGGTCTGATTGAAGCTTCTATTTTGTATTTCACTACCATATTAACTGGGAAATGAAATCATTCAAACTAAACTTCTTAATTTCTGAGCTTTTCCTTAATTAGGAATGAATTCATGTTTCATAGGCATCTCCAATCCTTAACTCAAACCTATATCAAATTTAGATTTGGGTAAAAAAATAACTCAAAAATCTCTCCACTCCTTCGAGTTTTACCCAAATAAAAGGAGACTTTTCAAGATAATTTTGCACCTTTCAAATTTACAAGTCTGCCATTACTACAGATTTTACTGATTTATATACTAAATCTGAGTATGTCCATTGGATTGTTTCATATCAAAAAAAAGCTTTAACACAAATTTTTACTCAAATTTGAGTAAAATTTTGAAGAAAGGCTAGAGATGGTCTAACCCACTACACACAAGTGACAAACTATTTCATTAAACTACAAAAATTTCATATATGCATACATGCATATACTAATTGCTCATATCCCCCAATCAGTTGCTTCTCTCTGACCTTGTTTTTTGCAATCAATGAACAAAACCAAAAACCCAAAATCACAAATGACAAATATATATATATATATAAACAAATTGAAGCATTAAAAGGCCATAACACACTATGCCCAAATTAGGGGGGGTAGAGAGAGAGAGAGTGAAGAAAATTTAGAAAATTACTCGGCAAGATCGCCCAATTGACGCAAGATCCCAACAAGTCCAGCAACTGCAACACCATCGAGCGCGGCTTTCGGATCTTCACCGTTTGCTTCTCTGTACAGCTCGGGCTGTCCCAAGCCGTACTGGTTCTTCACCTGAACCCGAACCAGAGGCATGTCTCTCTCTCTCTCTCTCACACACACACACACTCTCTCTAGATTTGAAGAAGATAGAGAGAGAAAGAGGTACAAACAACCAAGACCCACTTAATAAATTAACATGAATGAACGAACAGAGACATTATGAGTGCGAATGAAATGAAGAGAGAGAAAATGGGTGCTTGTAGAGAGAGAAAACGAGTAGGTGAAGGGATGGGAGCAGCTTAACTGCCGAGAGCGATATAGGAGAGAAAGCTGAGCAGAGTTATAGACACATTATCTATATGTATATGTGTGCTGGGTTTAAGATAGATTATGATATAGAGATCGAGGTAATCGAAGAGGACATTGCCAACTCTACAAGCCATTCCTCCATTTTTCAGAGAGAGAGAGAGAGAGAGAGAGAGAGGAGAGAGAGTGTGTGCGAAGGGGATCATTGTATTCATTTCAGTGTGATTGTGAAAGGACGATAATGACCTTGGTGTTTGGGCAGAGTGACTTTTTAGTCCGGGAATTTGTGGGTTGGTTTGTTGTGAAATGACGAATTTAACCTTTGTTTTTGTTTTTTGATCATAATGTTTTGCTGAGTTGGAGGAGTGGACCAGTGGTTTTCTATCACTTTTTGGAAATTATTTAGGATAAATTACACTTACTTCCCGACCTTTCTGACAAATGTAAGATACTCCTTTATAGTTTTAATAATTATAATAATCTTTTTCACTAATAATCTCTCTTATTTACTTAAATTCTTTAAATTTTTTATTTTGTCAAATTAAAACAAATGGTGTTATTTTTTATAGTAAATGATCTTAATGTCATTCTTTTTTAAAATAATAAAAAATATTTTTAGATTGGGAGAGGTTTGGAAAAAAATGACCTTACTATAGGAGGGAATAGTGTTTAACGAACAGTGTTTTTGGATTATTTTTTATTTTTATTTAAATATTTTTAAAAAATTATTTTAAATATTTTATTTTATTTTGTAAATATTTTAATTTTAATATTTTAAACTCAAAATAAAACTCCACACTTAAATCATAACCAAACACATAACTCAAAATTTAATTAAAAATTATTTTCAAATTCATATACAAACACATAACTCGAAATTCCATATTACTTTCAAAACTCTACACACAAATTGTAGCCAAACACATAACAAAAAATTAAAATATTTCAAAATATATTTATAAAATAAAATAAAATATTTAAAATAAAAATTATGTATTTAAAAATTTTTAAAATTTTTTTAATATTTAAAAAATATTTTTAAAAAAATACAACACATAAATATATGAAATATAGTGCACATTAAAATAAATAAATAAATATTTAAAATATTTAAAAAATACCCTAAAAAAATAAATCCAAAAAATTAAAATATAACAAAAAACTTTTCAAAACTTATAACCAAATAAATTTTTTCTTTTCAAAACTCATAACTCAAAATACGACTCACACTCAAATCATGATTCTAAAAATAATTTTAAAAATAAAATAAAAAAATTTAAAATTTTTTTCTTTTAAAATAGAGTCTTGGAAAAAAAATTCTTTTAAAATAATATCAAAAATTTTCAAAACTTATAACTATATACACAACTCAAAACTCAATCCAAAAATTATTTTTTCAGAACTTATAACCAAACACTAACTCAAAACTTAATTTAAAACTCAAAACCAAACTTTTTCAAAAGTCTATTTTAAAAGAAAAAATTTTAAAAAATTATTTTATTTTATTTTTAAAATTTTTAGAATCATGATTTGAATGTGGAGTCGTATTTTGAATTATGAGTTTTGAAAAGAAAAAATTTGTTTGATTATAAGTTTCGAAAGAGTTTTGAATTGTATTTTGAAATTCTTTGAATTTATTTTTTTTAGGGTAAATATTTTACATTTTAAATATTTATTTTAATGTGCACTATATTTCATACATTTATGTGCTATATTTTTTATATATTTTAAATATATTTTTTAAATTTAAACAATTTATTTTTTTATTTTAAATATATTTTATTTTATTTTATAAATATATTTTTAAATATTTTAACTTTTTGTTATTTGTTTGGTTACGATTTGAGTGTAGAGTTTTGAAAGTAGTATGGAGTTTTGAGTCATGTTTGGTTATAAGGTTTAAAAATAATTTTTGAATTGAATTTTGAGTTATGTGTTTGGTTACGACTTGAGTATAGAGTTGTGTTTTGAGTTTAAAATATTAAAATTAAAAAAAATCAAAATATTTACCAAAATAAATAAAATATTTAAAATAAAAATTATATATTTAAAATAAAAAATAAAATTTTCTTAAATTTTTTAATATTTAAAAAAATAAATTCAAAAAATGTCATTTTGTGGATCAACAAAGGAATAAGAACAAGAGTAGTATCTCTTTTTGTGCTCAAAAGGAAGGGTAATAAGGTCATTTATGTTATGCAAGTAGCACGTTTGTTCCAATTTGACAGAATATGAGAATATGCAGAATGTCAAGTAAAGTAGGAGAGTTATTGTAATTATTGAAACTATAAGAGAAGTCTCTGTTTTTGTCAGAAACTCAGAGAGGTCAGTGTAATTTATCCAATTATTTATTATAAAGGCTTGTTTTGAGGGAAAAAAAAAAAAAACTTATTATTTATTTATTTTTTGACATATTTTAAAAAATTGTGTCAAAAAATAAATAGATAATGTAATTTAAATAAGCCAATTCTTAAAATGACCCAAAATCATAAAGCATCTTCCTCAGTAAAATAAATTAAAACCTGTTTCATCCGTCTTTTCTTTTTTAAATTTTAAATTCAATGTGGTTGTTTGGGGTGTCCTAAATAAGTGTACTTTTTTTCTTTTTAGACTAAAAATTTGAGAGAAAGAAAATATAGATGCTTGGGTTAACTTTTTGACTTTTTATGGAAAAATGTGTAATAAAAATTGTAAAAATTGGTTTGTAGGAGAAAAATTAGGATTGGGAGTTGTGCAACCGTAATTGTT
Organism: Camellia japonica; assembly: GCA_030407325.1. NCBI lineage: Eukaryota > Viridiplantae > Streptophyta > Magnoliopsida > Ericales > Theaceae > Camellia > Camellia japonica. Next base: position 32,278 of record JAPPVO010001041.1, on the reverse strand, counting down.
GACTTTTGGTGAATAGTGTTAACTTTTTAACTTTTTAAATAACTTTTTGACTTTTCCTGGACATGCCAAACTTGGCTTAACAACCCTTCCTTTCCTTCTATCAATTTTTGTATATTGAAGGTACAGTAAGGGTGGTCATTTGTTGGGCTGGGCTGACATTATATAGTGGATATTTGGTGGGGTTTTTTTGAGTTAACTTATGACTTTTCATTTTTAAAAAGTTATTTTGGACTGTTTAATTAAACTTATTTCAAACAGTTTCTGATTCTAACAACTTATTTTAAGTCAAAAAAATTGATTCTGAGAAACTGCTCACTTCTTGTTTCTGATTATCAGTTTCTGCTGTGGACATATTAATTCACGGTTATACTCTTAGATTTTTTTATTTTTTATTTTTTTTAAAATAGAAAAAGACACAAATGGACTATAAAATATTATTATTATTTTTATGAGAAATGTAGGCAAGTAGTGAATAATAAAAAATAAAAATTAATTGAAAAAGCTACTTCACAGCTTATTTAACAAACACTACTCAACAACTTAAATCTATAATCCAACAATTATACCAAATAGATTAACAATTTCTGATTAAAGTCATAATCTATAATCTATTAAACTATAATTTATAATCTATTTTAACAGTTACACCAAACAGGACCATAGAAAAGAACTTTGTATTTGTGCAAGCTTGACCTATATGTGTCTAAGTTCAATCTAAAAATAATTAAAAATTCCAAATCCACTCATTTTAAAAAAATTAAAGTATTTCATAATTATTCAATCATACATTATATTTATTAAATAAATATACTGAAATCTTTATAAATTGAAAGATTTTGTATATAAATTGAAGAGTTTCTCAAATAAATTCAATCAAATATCACCACAAATATGGATTTCAATAAAATTAATAAAGATAAAATTTAGATCCCAAAAAAAAAAATATTTTTTAATATGATATAATTAATTAATTTATTTATTTGATATAGAGGGGTCGTTTGGGGTGTCCTAAATAAGTGCACTTTTTGTCTTTTTGGACTAAAAAATTGAGGAAAAAAATATGGATGTTTGGGTTAACTTTTTGACTTTTTATGGAAAAATGTGTATTAAAAAATTATATAAATTAGTGTGTAGGGAAAAATTAGGATTAGAAGTTGTGCAGCCGTAATTTTTAATTTTTGGTGAATAGTGATAACTTTTTAACTTTTTGACTTTTTTTTAACTTGCCAAACTTGGCCAGAGTCGGATCGGGTCGAGTTCAAAATATAAATTCTAAACTCAGTCTATTAATATATCGGGTTGAAAATGTTGACTCAACCTAAGCCTATGGGCTAAAACAATCTTCTCAAACCTTAAATAGATAGGACAGGGCAAGGCAGCGTGAGTCAACGGACTGATGCCCACCCCTAGTGTATTGCCATGAGTATCTTTTTATTAAGAAAATGAGTAAAACATCCCTTTCCAACTTTCTAATAAATTTTTTCTTATTAGTTAAAATCCTTCAATAATATTGTCACAAAGAAATTTCTCTGTGAAAAAAAGAAATTTTTCTGTGAAGAATTGAAAATTTCTTTGTGAAGAGTTGAAAATTTCTCTATAACTTTGTGAAAATATTGAGGGACCTTAACTATTATAAAAATTATCACATGTCATTTATCTTATAAAATTCTAATATTAGTGACTTTAAACTAAAAATCTCATTTTCTTTTGTAATCCACGTAATGAGAGATCTATTATATTTATATGGGGAAATTTTTCATCAATATACAACTTCAAAAATAATTACAAATTAATGATAGATTTTATCAATATTAATAATTAAAATTATAAAATTTCTCATACATATGTAATAAATTTTTGAAGATCCCACTGTGGGATAATTTGCCCTATTTATATTAAGGGTTTGGTCCCTCTCAAGTTGGACATCTCAACTTGAGAAAGTGTTTGGACTTGTCGTCCATTTTTTTTTAAAAATAAATATAATTATTGATATCTAATCATTTTAATTTTTTACATGAATATTCTACTTAACGAATCCTAAAAATGAAACGATTTGGATTATCGAAATCGGTTAAAAAATGAGTTTACCAAGCTCAAACACTTTCTCAAGTTAAGATAACAACTTGAAAGAAGCGAAACCGTTATATTAATACTTTTTTTTTTTTTATATTTATTTTATAAAAATCCCTTATATTAATACTTGGGTCATCTTAAGATCCTACTTATATTTTTATTTTGATTTGAGTAGAAGTTCCATTTGATATAGAGTATTCTAAGGTTATGTTTTATTTTCATAATTAAGTGGAGTGGGACTATGAGTATAATAAGACCGAGTGAAAAGATTATTAGTATAATAGTATTAGGTTAGAAATATAAGATAAATTATGTTTTTTGTGTAAGTAATATAGTAATATTATTTTGTTGGGATTAAATCTATAAATTTACGTAAAAATTTCCTAAAATATAAATTTACGTAGTTGTTACTTTGTTATTTTTGTAAAGTGGGGATATAATGATATTTTCATCTCTAATCCTATAGGTTTGGATTGTGAAACCCAACCACCGATGAAATTGCTAATACCAATTCCCCCACTTGCAGGGAATTCGTAATCTTATAGCATTGTTGCAAAACAAACATGATTTATGTTAGACTCACCAGTATGTTAGTCCTACCACTTTCGAATTAAAACATACATGGCCTAATGGTTGAACTCAAATTTAAATATAAATTTGAGTAAAAGTTGGTAAATGGCACAAACATAAATTTAGAAGGTGTTATCACAAATTGCTTTTGAAAATTTGAGTAAAAAATATGGGATCTCCCTTTATTTTGGGTCAAAATTTGAGTAAATTTTGTAAAATTTATTAAAGTTTGAATAATGAAATTGAGAAAGATTAGGAACATTTTTAGTCAAATTTAAATTTGATATAAGTAAAAAGTAAGAATTAGAGAATACTCATGCGAGGCAACATAGAGAAATTCAATTTATTACTTTAATTTAAACTTAAATCAAAATAAATAAATAAAATGCATAATTAAAGAGAAAGAGGTATATAATGATTGGAGTTTCTGGAATATGTAATTCGTTTAGTATAAAACTCATCCTTACTTATCACATTTATGTTTAGTGTAAATTTCATCAAACTAGTGTTATCATGATAAGGAGAGGAAGGTTATATATTTAGAATACCTTTAAATTGTAATGTAATAAAATTGACTCTATTTAGTTTTAGTTTTTAGAATTTACTTTTTAGAAAAAATTTACTTTTGAGTTTCCGTATTTTTTTGTTTTTATTAAATTTTTTAAAATATGTTAAGCAATTTTTTAAAAATTTTAAGACATACCTAACATAAACAGATTTAAAAAGTATAATATTTGTGAATTTTTTACTAAATACCAAAAATACAAAAAAAAAAAAAAAAATTTAGTATATTTTTCGTATTTTGTGTATTTATTAATTTTTTAAAATATTTTTTCACGAATATTTTACTATTTAGATATATCTAAGTAAGGTGCATATAATAAAGTAAAAAAATTGGTTGAAATTTAAAAAATATTCATTAAAAACAAAAAAAAATCCAAAAAAATAAAAAAATTTAATTTCAAAAAAATTGAATTCAAAAAACTGAAATTAAACACATTAATTTTTTTTTTTATATCAAATAAAGGGAGAGTTAAGATTACCTTGTCCCTGAAAACTTATTATTAGATAGAAAAATGGTTGAGGGCCCGAAATTAGGGGCTCGAATTTGGCTCAAAACCCAGGTTTTGATTTTTTTTTTTTTTCCCTTTTTCTTCCTTTTCTTCCATTTCTTTCTCTTCTTCTTCTTCTTCGTTGAGTTGAACAGAGGCGAGAGAGAGAACGCAGCTTGTCGACGTCGCAGCTTGTCGCTCGTCGGCATTCCAGCCCCGCCTCCGCCTCTGCCTCCGCCTGCCGCCGCTTCCGCCTCCACCTCCGGCTCCGGCTCCGCCTCCGCCTCCACCTCCACCTCCACCTCCACCTCCGCCCGATTTTGTTGGCCCCTCCAGCCCAGTTCTTCCTCTCTTTCTTCTCCTCCTCCTCCTCCTCCTTCTTCTTCCCCCTAATTTCGAGCCAAATTCGAGCCCCTATATTCGGGCTCTGTACCGGTTCTATATTAGATAAACGACATAACACAGCATACCTATGTCAGTAAGCAAAGTTGACTCATGATCTTGACCATTAATATATATATGTTTATATGCATAAATAAATTTTTGTTTTGGTTTAACTTGATTTAGCAGCCTGGAATCTTAGTTACCATTCACTTAATCCAATATTTATATTAAAATAAAACTTGTTCAATCAAATAAAATCTTTGTATTGATTGTGCAGCTTGCTTCCTCTTTTTAGGTCCGTTTTTATACAATTTGTTTTTTTTAATTAAAGATACTGTCATCACATCCCACTACTATTTTTTTTTTGGGGGTTAATTTTTTTTGCACTTAATATAAAATTAAGGATGATAGTTGATGGGGACCCTTGCATCAAAACCATCACCATCCAATTTTGTAAACTTGGTTTAAAAAGAAGAAAATAATAAGGAGCCATATATACAAGAGAAAATCGATACATCAGCACGTTAATGTGTACTATAATCATATTTTATAATCCATTTTTTCTAATTAAAAAATGGTTATTGATTGTTTATGATACCAAGTTCATGATAGGATCCAAATGCTAGATGGTTGCTTCTCTTCACCCCTCTCTTTTTGGGCATATTTTTTTGTTGTATAGAAGAAGGTTTTTTTTTTTTTAATTATTAAGAAATGTCCAATAACTCTGTTAGTAACAGAGTTTTTATTTTATTTTTGATCTGAGTAACAATCAGAGTCAAACACTTGAAAAACTTGTAAACTATGAGGTGAGGTAGAGTTGACAAAAGGTTGTTGAACCAAAGAATAAACTATTTGCATTAAGATCCACTTAAAACATTTGTAAATTAACTGGGAGAAGGGGTACTGCTGCCCCTTTGTGGGAGGTCTTTTTGAGTATTTTCGATAATCTGAACTGTTCATATTGTAGAGTTCGTCAAAAATATTATTTATATAAAAAATCAAGTTAATTGGATATTCACAACCCTATGATTAGATCCTAATTGTTTTTCAAAATTTATGAAAGTTATGTTAACCGTTAATTTTTATAGAAACAAACGTGCTTTGGTTATAGGGCTACAGATATCCAATCAACTTGATTTTTTATATGGATGATTTATTTGACGAAGCCTACAATATATCGGTTCAGATCATCAAAAAATAGTCAGGACAATCTCTCATAAAAAGCACAACAGTAATTACTGTGCCTTAAGGCATGAGAGTGCTCCTTCTCCAAATTAACTAGGGCAAATTTCATTTTACCCAATCAACATGAGTAAATGACCTTCTTATCATTTAGGAATAAGTTTTTTTACTTTTTATAGTTTGTAGAAAAAAGTGCATTGCGAAATTGATTCCCAAAAAAAAAAAAAAATCATATTAGAAAATTAAACATGTGATCTTATATAAGAGAAATGATCTCTGATCATAGGATTGATAATTTGTCGAGATCAAATTTAAAACATCTATAGTGGATTTGCTAATTTTTTTTTATATATATTTGATAAAAATAGTTAATGTGGGGATATATTTTCCGAATACTAACACGTGGCCAAGGTGACGCCGACGTGTCAGCCGAGGTGCCACGTGTCCTGGTCTTGACGCCGAGGTGATCTCGGCCAGGCCGAGGTTATCTCCGAAGATATCGGATTCCGGGATAAGCGGATAAGGGACAAGAGTCCTAGAAGGAGAAAGGATTTCAGCCTGGATAAGGATAAAACTCTTAGGGAGTTTATCTTTGTCTATTGGAGAGTCCAGGATAAGCACTGAACTGAAGTCCATTGAAGCTAGGCTTCTATTGGGACTGAGTTTGTGTTGGCTATAAAAGAGAGGCACCCTCATGGGTCTAAGGTATGCAATTTATATTTAGAATAGTGAGTTAAGCATTATTGATTATCTTTGGGAGATATTTGATTACTGACTTAATCATCGGAGTGCCCCCGGGTGGACGAACCACCGCCGGAATCTCTTCTTTCTGTTGCAGGTCATTCAGGCGCCATCTATTCTGCCAGTGCTTTCCAGCTGAATACTGAGTTGGCAATGTGGTCAGAAATTCACTCACACAATTTGGCGCCGTCTGTGGGAAGGAAGAAGAATAGATGGCCAACGACGGACAGAAAGAGAAGATTGGGGATAACACTCCTACTGGGAGTGGGAGACCTATTGACCTTGATGTCGAAGAAGACAATTGTAACGAAGAAACTCGTGACCAAAATCACGGAGTGAAAGACGTCGGCCAGGAAGGCGACGTACCAAAGAAGACAGACCAAAGCGAGTACTATAACGAAGATAACCTCCAGGTATGGAAAGAAAGATGCCTGCGGAGGGACGATGAGGTAAAGACCATGGCGAACAAATTGGCCGACCTACAAACAATGGTCAATTTCATGATGCAACATAACGTCATGCAGCCACCGTTCCCGCTGCAGGACACGCCGATTCTAGCGGCCAATGCCCAGAAGGGAGGGCAGAAAACAATCCCTATAGCTCCCTAGCACGCTAGAAGCGAAAGACATTCTCACCGACCTTCAAGAGAGGTCGGGCGAGGAGAGCCAAGAAGGGAAGAATCTCGAAGGACACATCGCACCAAGGAAGCAGACCCCAAAGAACATCAGCATGTTCAAAGGCAGGAGTTGTGCTTCGATGCGACCAATGGAGAAAGGTCAAAAAGGGCTCACAACGAAGCTGAAAGTAGTGCACCTAAAAGACTGAAATCAGGAGATAGCCAAGCTCCTGGGCGGACCAAAGAGGACTTGCGAGACTACCTCAAGAGGAAGCAAGATCATGCCGAGGTAACTTTAACAGTTAAACCGAGAACACCATTCTCGGTAGAGTTATACAAAGTTGAGGCCCCGAAAAGATTCAGTATACCGAGTTTCCAGATATATGATGGTAAGTCGGACCCCAACTTTTACGTCGGATTGTACCTGAACTCAATGGCATTGTACACTGGGAACGAACCGTTGCTCTGCAAAGTGTTTCCCTCATCCTTCGGGAAGATTGCATCGGATTGGTTTCATAAATTGCCGAAAGGAAGTGTGAAGACCTAGGAAGGCCTGGCCAAGATGTTCGTGGCCAGGTTCGTGACAAACAAATTGCAGCCCTTGAGGGTAGATACCCTGATGGCTTTAAAGATTGGCGAAGACGAAAGCCTGAGGGCCTACACCAAGAGGTATTACGAGGTATTCGATCGAATACCAGAATCCAATCAAGAAGTGGTCGTCGTATCATTTAAAAACGGCCTGAAAGATGGCTGCCTACTCCAAAAATCATTGGCAACGACATTGCCAAAAAGCATGGAGGAGCTCATGGCCAGAATTGAGAAATATGCCAGAGCCGAGGAGGATACGCCAGGAACCACGGCGATAAAGCAAGAGAAAGGAAACGGCTCGCCGAAGCGAGGCCGAGGTAATAACGAATCCAACAAGCAGAAGATAGAACTAAGGGCTGCACAGGCAGTCACAACTGTGTTCTGAATCCCCATTCACAAAGTCCTGGATAAAATCCAAACCTAACCCTATTTCAGAGCACCACAAGGGTACCAGGAGAGTTTATGGGAAGAAGCCTTGGTAAGCATTGTGCTTACCGTAACGAAGATGGGCTTATGACTCAGGGTTGCAGAGCCCTGAAGGTACACTTGGAAGACCTGGTAAGGCAGGGCCATTTGAGGGACCTTATAGATGAGGCCAGGACAAGGGAAGAGCAAGCAAGACTTCCTCAGGCACTAGCAGCTCCACCTCCCTTAGCACAACAACCGCAGACAGGCGGACCTCGAGTAATTAACGTAAGTCACTCGAAGGTCGACGAAAACGAAATTAGGGGGGAGACCCACAAGGTAAAGCACTTGCAGCATGTGTACCAGGTTCGACAGAAAAGACCTCGGGCTAAGAAGTGCCAGGGACCAATGGTGTCCTTTACTGAAGCTGACCTGGAGATGGTCCAACATCCGCACAACGATGCCTTGGTAGTATCCCTTTAGGTTAGGGAGTGCCAAGTGAAGCGCATCCTCATTGGCCAAGGCAGCTCTTGTGACATCATGTATGTCAGATGTTACAAAGAGCTTGGCCTTCACCCAAACGATATGGAGCAATCTAATGGCCCAATGGTCGGGTTCAATGGAACGCCGACGTGGCCACTGGGAGCAGTAAGCTTGGATGTGCAGGCTGGCACCAAGAAGATAAAGACAGAGTTCACCATAATCAACACACCCTCCCTTTACAATGCTATCCTGGGAAGGCCGTGGTTGCATGCAATGGGGGCTGTTCCCTCGACATTGCATCAACTATTGCGGTTCCCAACAAAGCATGGGATAGAGGAGGTCAGAGGAGATCAGCTATAGGCAAAGAATTGCTCCATGGCAGCAATAAAATCCACCTGTAGCATACGAGAACCAGAGAAGGCAGAGATCGAAGACGAGGACGTGGAAGTCCTAGAGGACGTTAGCAAGGAGCCAGTCGAGAAGAGTGAAGAAGCACTGAAGAAAATCCTCGTCCAGGAGGGGAATGAAGAACGGTTCTTCCTTTTCGGCTCGGGCTTAGCCGAAGAAGAGGAAAAAGAGCTGGAGGCTTTCTTGAGAGCAAACATTGAGGTGTTTTCCTGGACGCCTTACGAAATGCCTGGCATTGACCCCGAGGTCACTTGCCATAAACTGAACGTTGACAGGTCGGCCAAACCTGTAATCCAATGAGCAAGAAGACCGACATTGATGCACGTCGAAGCAGTGGAAGAGGAAGTAGACAGACTTCTGGAGGCTAGGGCCATTCGAGAGGTTAATTACCTGACATGGCTATCGAACACAATAGTGGTGAAGAAAAAGAATGGTAAATGGAGGGTCTACGTGGACTTTACCAGACTAAACAAGGCCTGTCCCAAAGACAGTTTTCCTCTACCCAAGATTGACCAACTGGTGGACGCCACTTTAGGGCATGAAAGGATGAGCTTCTTAGATGCCTACAGGGGGTACCATCAGATAGCATGTACCCCCCAGATGAGGAGAAGACTGCATTTATCACCCCAAAAGGGCTGTATTGCTACAGAGTGATGTCTTTGGGGTTGAAAAACGTAGGAGCAACTTACCAAAGATTGGTAACCAAGATGTTCAGATACCTGATTGGCCGAACAATGGAAGTTTACATCGACGACATGGTCGTAAAGACCAAGGAACCTGAAGGTCATCTGGCCGACCTAAGAGCAGTCTTCGATATCCTTAAAACATATCGGCTCCGACTCAATGCATCGAAGTATGCATTTGGAGTTGGATCTGGTAAGTTCTTGGGATACCTGGTGACCAAAAAGGGCATTGAGGCCAGCCCAGATCAGATCAAGGTCATCCTAGAACTGAAAAGCCCAACATCGGCGAAGCAAGTACAGATGTTGACTGGAAGGGCTGCAGCCCTGAACAGGTTCATAAGCAGAAGTTCTGACAAATGCAAACCCTTCTTCAACTTAGCGAAGAAGGCCACAAACTTCTTATGGATAGAAGAATGCGAAGTTGCCCTGGCCGACTTGAAGAAGTATCTGACCACAGCTCCAGTTCTCTCAAATCCAGAACCTGGAGAGGAGCTGTATTTATACTTAGCAGTTTCAGAACATGCGGTAAGCACAGTGGTAATCCGAGAAGAAAAAGGAGAATAAAGGACTATTTACTATGTAAGCAAAACCCTGGTTGATGCAGAAACCAGGTATTTACCCCTAGAAAAGTTAGCGCTGGCATTAGTAATGGCTTCAAAGAAGCTGAACCATTACTTTCAAGCCCACAAAATTGTGGTGCTAACTGAACATCCTTTGAAGTCCCTGTTGCAGCAGGGAGATCTGACAGGCAGAATAGCCAGATGGGCAGTGGCCTTGGGCCAGTATAACCTGGAATACAGACCTAGAACAACAATCAAAGGCCAAGTCTTGGCCGACTTCGTGGCCGAGTTCACTCCAGGAGCCATCGCACATCAGGCTCCGTTGAGCCGAGGTGAGCGATGTCCAAGCGAGCAAAGAGGAGCCCAGCCAAAGGCAACAGAACAAAGGAAGGAAGAAAAACTCAGGCCCTGTAACATTTACATCGGCGACTTCTTTCGACTGTTTGTTGATAGGAGTTCAAACCGACAAGGAGCGGGGGCAGGAGTAGTACTGGTATCTCCAGATGGGCAGATACTAGAACAATCGATTCATTTGGGGTTCAAGGCCTCAAACAATGAAGCAGAGTATGAAGCACTCATTGCAGGACTGAAACTGGTAGCAGCAGTAGAAGCAGACGAGGTAATAGTCTTTTGTGACTCCTAGCTTATAGTCAACCAGACAACGGGCGAGTTTGCAGCCCGAGATGAAAGGATGTCGGCCTACACAAAGGAGGTCAACGGGTTGGTGGCCTTGTTTCAGAACTGTCGACTACATTAGGTTAGCCGAGATGATAACAGTCACGCTGATGCACTGGCCAACCTGGTTAGTTCAATACAACCTGGAAAAGCAAGGACGATAATGGTTGACTACTTGTCGGGCCCGAGCATCGAACCACTGACCACAGAGTGTGAAGCAATGTGTGTGGACATGGGACCAAGCTGGATGGATGCAGTAGTAGCATTCCTGAAGGAATGAAAACTGCCTGATAACCACAAAGAGGCACACAAGATCAGATTGAAGTCGGCAAGATTTAGTCTGACAGCAGAGGGACATCTCTACAAAAGATCATTCACTGGACCCCTTCTGACGTGTGTATATCCTTCACAAGACGAAGATTTTTTGTACGAAATACATGAAGAAATATGTGGAAGCCATGCTGGGGGCATATCACTTGCTCATAGGGCCATCACCTAGGGATATTGGTGGCCCTACATGCAGAAAGACGCAGAAGCCTATGTCAAGAAGTGTGAAAAGTGCCAAAGGTTTGCACCACTGATACGCCAACCAGCAGCCGACCTGAACCTAGTATCCAGTCCTTGGCCGTTTGCCCAATGGGGCATGGATCTTGTTGGAAAACTGCCCCAAGCAACTGGGCAAAGGAAGTATCTGCTGGTAGTAACAGATTACTTTACCAAATGGATAGAAGCTGAACCCCTTGCCAAGATCCGAGACGTGGACGTGAAGAACTTCATATGGAAAAACATCATTGTAGACGTCCCCGAACGCCCCGGGAGGGAATGAGTCCCCCCGTTCCGTTCATTTTGGGTTCACTACAGTTCAGGACTCAAATGTCACGGTTCTTAATCTGAACCAAAGAGTCCAAATCCGGCAAATCGTTTTGAGAAAACAGATTTTGAAAGAAGTGCCAAACATAGACTGCTTTGCCAGATACAGAGTCGCCACCTAAATGTTTTATTTTTGGGAAATTTAGGAAACCCTGACTCGTTGCCTAAGGTCACGTGTCCATCATCACCAAAGTTGCCTCGGCTCGGGAACTTGGGTACGATTGGGGAAGGTCACTTCGTGAGCACCCCCGCTCGCCCGATCAAAGATCGGCCTCTACTAACCATGATATCGGGTTTTGAAAACCTTATGTATTCTTGTTCCGGTTATTAGCCTAGATTTACTATGTGATGCGCACAGCATACAAGTATAGACCGGGTCGCCTGAATTGGAACAAAACATTTCATGTTTGTTTTTTGAAAAATGGTTTGCTACTCGCAAGTAGGCTTAAAATACAGATTTTGCCACCCTCAGGTGGGCTTAGAAAAGATGGTTTTGCCACTATCTAGTGGGCTTAAAACTCTCAGTCAATGATTTGTTCCAATCCAAATAACCCAACCTTCACCCACAGGCATTCAGGCAGTTATATCACATAAGCAAATAGCCTCATGGTAAGCATGCTATCATGGCAGTCACTCACACACATGTAAGGATGCTAAAGCATAAAAACTTACCGAGTACTCCAAGCCAAAACAGAAACTAATTAGAAATCAATGCATGATCCTAACTATACAGAAATGCCTAATGCAACACATGCAATAATGCAACTATAGCAGGCTCGGCTATTCTAAACATGGCATATGGAATGCTACAGCTAACATGTATTCAACTCAGAATTGAAATACAAATGCAGTTAGTATGATGCGCCGAGCCTGGTGCATGCAAAACGGATGAATGAATGCAAACATGCTATCATACTGTATGCTAATTGAAACATGCCCTAATCTAACCATCATAAGCTGGTAAATAAAAGGGAGAAAGACGTGGGGTTGGAAAACATACATCGCACGCACGCACACTTATTACAGTTGTGCCCTCACTCAGAGGGTCCGAATAAATAATACAGTCCCAAATGAATAGTTACAGTCCGAATAAATACAAAATCCTAATTAATTAACAAATTAAACTAGGAAAGCTGTAAACTAGCATGCAAGCTAGGGACTGCCTCGACTCTATTCCGGATGATGGATGATACATGTTTGAGCTTCTTTGCGCGGAAATCCACTGCGATGCCTCAATTAGCATATGTTTGCAGTTGATGCCGGAATGCTGTGCGAGGCTTTTGAAAGCCGCTGATTTTTTATTTGCTGCAACGGAGAGCAGAAAAGGGGTATGGCAATGTATTTTCACATATGTATGCTTGACTACTCTACAGGGAGCGTAGTCCTCGATCCTCGTGCCACCAATCACGCATATCGATGCATGATGGCCGAGGAGTCGAATTGCACGACTTAATATGAAATGAATGCACATGAAAACAAAACAAAACCTAAACTCCATCATGGGTAGTCCGGAGTGTCGGTGACTGGGGAATTGAGACACGTTCCGTCACTCGGAGTACGAAACGTACCTCGTTTCCCGTGCTCGGGCTAACTCCTATCCCAAACACAATGCAATATGCATGACATGCATGAATGCAACTAAGATACGACCTAACATGCACAATGTTATGAAATGGCATACACGATGCACGAGGTAACATGGCATACACGATGCACGAGGTAACATGGCATACACAATGCTCTAACATGCAACCTAGCATACACAGTGCTATGAAATGAAATGGCATACGCAATGCATAATGGACTTACACCAACATGAGTGGACCTCAGCTACACTCACATCAGTGGCCATTGGGATGGAAATGAGACACTCGAGATGCATGCACACATGCACGCAAATCGAGGACCGAACCTAAGGCACAAATGCCACTCTACCAAAGCATGGTAAGGCATGGAACATGATATGCAAACAAGCAAATTTCAGCACTAAGACTTGATGCTAAACAGCCCCGAAACATGGCAATATGGCACCCGATGCATGAGATGAACCCCGAAACTCAAAACTAGGCACATGGAATGACTTATAGCTATACAAAGAATGCATTATTTAAACATGAAGCATGAAGACAGAGTCAAGGCAGTCCCAAAACATGAACTTTTCCAGTTTGGAGTGTGGCCAAAAAGTGCTAGCAAGATGGCTTAAATTAGTATGCAATTTTGACTGGCAAACATGGTTTACATGGAAAGTGTATGAAGCAGGTAAGAACTCATCAAACCAGAAAAAATCAGTGAATAAAACATGCCAAAATATGCCCAAATAACCTCTGAAAAGCAGCCAACACATGCACAAATGATAAGCTCCTTTAGAGGGCTATACAAGGGATTCTTAAGCATATACAAGATAGACATGTGGCAGCCCCAAATCAACTCTAAAAATCAAATATGATAGTCTCAAAACTCACCAAATTGGCCCCAAAATCAGTCAACAAAGCATGCAAGATAGGGCCTCTTTGAAAGGCCGAAATGACCACCAAATAAGTCAAGGTGAGAGGGGGTCACCCCCCTCTGATTTGGAGGCTCAAAACAGCAGCCAAGCCACTGAAAATCCACTGGATTTCAATGGCTAGAAGGCCAAACAAAGCATGCAACAAGGGCTAGGATGTAAGGCTCAAAATGGGAGGCAACCAAGCATACAAGATAGCACATGACCTCAAACAAAGATGGAACCTGAATAAAACATGAAGATGATGTCAAAAAAAGCATTTTTTTCAGTTTACAACAAGTCTCAAAAATGAACACAAATAAGGCTAAAACAACATGCAAGAGAAGGCCCTAAAAGAGAGAATAGAGACAAGGGACAGCAGCCGGCCCCAAATGGCAAAGAGCCCTTCAACAAAGTTGAAGAGGGGCTCAAAACATGGCACTTTACAGTTTACATTAAGCCACGAAAATAAACACAAGTGAGGCTAAACTCTCATGCAAGAAAAAGGCCTAAAAGAGGGATAAAGAAGCAAGTGATAGCTGCTGGCCTCAAACAGAGGAGAGCCCTTCAACAATGTTGAAGAGGGGCTCAAAAAAATATTTTACAATTTATGACCAAGTCCAAAACAGCTCAAAAATAAGCCTAAAATACTATGCAAAAAAAAAGGCCTAAAAGAGAGTTAAAGAGGCAAGTGATAGTAGGAGACCTCAAACAGTAAGAGGTCCTTGATCAAACATGAAAAGGAGCTCAAAATATGACTATTTACAGTTTGGGTCAGAGCCCAAAAATGCAAGCAACAAAGGCTAAGAAAGCTGCAAAAATAAGCTTAAAAAGGGATAAAGAAGCTCACCCTTGTAGCACCAAGCTCCAGCAGCTTTTGGTTGAAGAAATGGTGCTCCTAACCTATGGAAATGGCCTCCAAGTTGCTGGAATGGAGTGTGGAGAGGTGGTGCTATGGATTGGTGCAAGAACCTTAGGGTTTTGAGGCTTGGAGTAGAGAGGGAGGGAGAGTTAATGCAAGAGGCTCAAAGCAATTTTGTAACCCTCCAAAATGGAGCTGGAGGGTCTGGTTATATAGGCAAAGGAGTGGAGAAAAAGGGGGGAAAAATTGAATTCAAATTTCCCCTCCAAAAGTTCCCCCATCGGATACAGAATCTGGAGGGAAAAGGAGGGCATAGCTGGAAGGAACAAGGTGTGGGGAGCATGGCCGACCAGGTTCAGAGAGTCCAGGTGGCCAGCCAGCCACTTCTCCTGGCCGGTCGGCCAGGTTCAAAAGGTTCAATCAAGGAAAACTGGCCGGCCACCCATATTGGTGGCCTCCCATGTGTGCACAACACAACCATGTGGTCAAAACCCTGAAAAAGTGAACCAGGAGAGAGAAAACCCAACTTTTCAGAGGGGTTCAAAAGGGTCAGGCATAGTTGCTGGCCGGCCATGACATATTGGTAGCCTCCCAGGTGTGTACAACACAAATATGTGGTTGAGGGCCAAAGAAAGTGGCCCGGGAATGGTCAACACTAGCTTTCTAGCGAGAAAAACGGGCGCCAGAGAGCGATGAAGGAATAAAGCTGGCGTTCAGAACAATTGCTGGCCTCCCACCCTTCTACAAGCTTCCTAACAATGAAAATGAGGTCCCTGCCAAAAATGAACTCAAACCGATGCAAAACGAAGGTTCGGGGGCCAAAACGCGCAGCCTGGGGCCCCGAAAACCGACTGTTAAGCACGGGAGGTGGCGTTTGACCACGAAGTTGGTCTCTCGAGCCACAGTATCCCTCAAAAGAGAGGAAATAAGATGTATGCCAAAAACCGGAGCAAACGGAGATGGTTAAGCGGTCCCGAACTGAGGCACACGGCCGACGGCTCCGAAAACCGGGAACCGGGCTCCAAACGGGAAAAATGGCCTACGACCACGAAACGTAGCCTACGGCCACTGAGAGATGATCTACGAGACCTCTCCCTCCCTTTGGGAAGAGAAAACGGAGAAAACGAAGCCTGGTTCGCAAACCGAGGCATGGCACAGAAAAGCCCCGAAGTTCGGAGGCAAGGCTCGCAGCCGAGACTCTGAAACCTCTGATCGAGCACGATATGCAATATCACCAAGCGTTCAATCGATGACGTCTGAGTCTTAAGGTCGGTCAAAAATGGGGTGTCTACAATCATCACCAGATTTGGGATTCCAAGAGCAATAGTTGCCGACAATGGAACACAATTTGACAGTAAGCTAATCAAGAGCTTCTGTGCAAAATTCAAGATCAAGAATTACTTTTCAACCCCAAGCTTTCCTCAAAGCAATGGACAAGCAGAAGCATCCAACAAAGTCATCTTGGATGGGATTAAAAAGAGGCTGCAAGCAGCAAAAGGGAAGTGGATAGATGAACTACCAAATGTACTCTAGGTATATCGGACTACGCCGAGAAGATCAACTAGAGAATCCCCATTTGCCATGGCTTATGGCACAGAAGCAGTCATTTCTCTGGAAGTTGGCATCCCAGGAATTAGAACCCAGGGAGTAGAGAACGGGACTAATGATGTACTATTAGCCCGAGATCTGGATTTACTAGAAGAAAGAAGAGAGAGAGCTGCAATTCAGTTGGCAGCTTACTGTAGACGTCCCGAACGTCCTGGGAGGGAAATCCCATTTTGTTCATTTGGGCTCACTACAGTTCAGGACTCAATGTCACGGTCCTGTATCTAATCTCGCAGAGTGCAATTCAAGACCAATGAATCATCAAAGAGTCCAAATCTGGCAAATCGTTTTTGAAAACAGATTTTTTGAAAGAAGTGCCAAACATGGATTGCTTTGCCAGATACAGAGTCGCCACCTAAATATTTTATTTTGGGGGAATTTAGGAAACCCTGACTCGTTGCCTAAGGCCACGTGTCTGTCATCACCAAAGTTGCCTCGGCTCGGGAACTTGGGTACGATTGGGGAAGGTCACTTCGTGAGCACCCCCGCTCGCCCGATCAAAGATCGGCCTCTACTAACCATGATATCGAGTTTTGAAAACATTATACGTTCTTATTCCGGTTATTAGCCTAGATTTACTACGTGATGCGCGCAGCATACAAGTATAGACTAGATCGTCTGAGTTGGAACAAAACATTTCATGTTTGTTTTTGAAAGCAGTTTGCTACTCGCAAGTAGGCTAAAATGTGGATTTGCCACCCTTAGGTGGGCTTAGAAAAGATGGTTTGCCACTATCTAGTGGGCTTAAAACTCGCAATCAATGAATTGTTCCAATTCAGATAATCCAACCTTCACCCACAGGCATTCAGGCAGTTATATCACATAAGCACATAGCCTCATGATAAGCATGCTATCATGGCAATCACTCACACGCATGCAAGGATGATAAAGCATAAGTACTTACCGAGTTCTCCAAGCCAAAACAGAAACTAGTTAGTAATCAATATATGATCCTAGCTATGCTGAAATGCCTAATGCAACACATATAGGTATGTAACTAAGATAGGCTCGGCTATTCTAAGATGGCATATGAGATGCTACAGCTAACACGTATTCAACTCGGAATTGAAACACAATGCAGTTAGTATGATGCGCCGAGCCCGGTGCATGCAAGACAGATGAATGATGGAAACATGCAAGCATAAGTATGCTAATTGAAACATGTCCTAAACTAACCATCATAAGCTGGTAAATAAAAGGGAGAAAGACGTGGGATTGGAAGACATACATCACACACATGCACACTTATTACAATTGTGCCCTCGCTCGGAGGGTTCGAATAAATAATACAAACCGCCTAATTAACTAACTCACGAGCTAATTAATTATTACAAAACCGAATTAATAACTAGCTACAACTAATTATTATACAACTACTAACTAATAAGTAAGCAGTAAATGAATGCTATTCCAGCTCTGTTTGGAGAAGAGGAAGGTATGCATGCTCACTTCGGTTCTTCGCCTCGAAACACCTTCCGGTTGCTCTTTAGAGGCTCTGTTTGCAGGGTGTCTTCCAGTGTTTGTTGTTGGAACTTACCAAAACACTGCTGAGGGATTCACCAGTGGCCTGCCGGCCATGAAAGGAGCACTGCCGGCCATCAGTGGTGCACTGTCGGCCACTGGTGTGCTGTGACACCAAGCTGCAACAAAGCACAAAATAGAGAAAATGGAGGGTCTTCTAAGGGCATGTATGCACTATGCCACCCCAAATTGCCTCAAAACATCAAGGGCTGCCTAGTCGGATCCACGACTCTCAATCACGCATCCCGATGCATGATGGCCAAAGATCCAACTTGTGCAAATCAATATGAAAATGAATGCACAAATACAACAAGTAAAGCCTAGAACTCTATCATGAATCATCAAGAGTTTCGGCGACCGAGAATTGAGACACGTTCCATCACTCGGAGTATGAAACGCCCCTCGTTCCTCATGCTTGGACTAACACTTAATCCAAACAATGCAACACATAAGCATGGCAAACACAATGCGACTAACATGTAACCTAGCATACGCAATGCAGTGGACTAAAATGGCATACACAATGCACGACGGACTTACACCGATATGAGTGGACCTCAGCCACACTCAAATCAGTGGCCATGTGATGGAAATGAGACAACTGAAACACATTCAAACATGTACGATGCAAGGGATCGATCCTAAGGCATCAAATGCCACTCTACCAAAGCATGGAAAAGGATGCAAGATGGCATACAAACATGCAATTTCCAGCTCTGAAATAAGATGTTCAATGGTCCCGAATCATGGAAATATGTCACCCGATGCATGAAATAGGCCTCGAAACTCAAAACTAGGCAAATGCATTGAACCACAAGCATGCAAAGCAAGCATTATTTGACCATGAGGCATGAAAACAAAGCCAAGGTAGTCCTAAACATGCACCAAATCAGTTCCAAGCATGGCCAAAAAGTGCTAACATGAAGGGCTAAAACAACATGCAACATAGGCTAGTAAGCATGGTTTACATTACATGTATATGAAGCACAAGAGAGATCACCAAACCAGCCAAAAACAGCAACATGGTATGCTAAAATATGCCCAAATAACCACTGAAACTCAGTCAATGCATGCAAAAAAGATGGGCTCCTTTGGAGGGCCATGAGATGGATTACTCAATAAATACAAGATAGACATGTAAAATGGAAAAACCAACTCTGGAAATCAATTATGACAGCCCTAAAACTCACCAAAAAGGCCCTGAAATGGGTCAATGAAACATGCAATGAAAGGTCCCCTTGAAAGGCCTTGAGGAGGATTGCTCCACACATGCATGAGGGACACAAAATATGGCCAAAAGGGCTCCGGACAGAGCTAAGGCAGACCTCAAAACTCACATAATAGGGCCTGAAACAAGACTTCAAAGCATGCAAGATGGAGCCCCTTTAGAAGGCCAAAAGGGCCAACAAACAAGACAAGGAGAGAGGGGGTCACCCCCCCTCTGATTTTGGCTCTCAAAATAGTGTGTTAGCCACTGAAAATCCACTGGACTTTAGTGGCTAGAAGGCCAAACAAAGCATGCAACAAAGGCCTAGATGCAAGGCTCAAAACAAGAGGCAAACAAGCATACAAGGAAGCAAATGACCTCAAACAGAAAAATGCCCTTAATCAAACATCAAGAGGGGATCAAAATAAGGCTCTTTTCAGTTTATGACAAATCTCGAAAATGCTCACAAGTAGGGCTAAGATATGAAGCAAAATAAGCCTACAAAGAGGGATAAAGCATACAAGGAGGTATATGACCTCAAACAGAGAAGTGTCCTTAATCAAACTTCAAGAGGAGCTCAAAATAAGACACTTTTTAGTTTATGACAAAACCCAGAAATGCTTGCAAATAGGGCTAAGATATGAAGCAAAATAATGCAAAAAAGGGGGAAATGAGGACTTACCCTTGTAGCACAGCAATGCAGCAAGTTCTGGACCAAGAAGGTGAGCCTTCAACCTCTGAAAATCAGTTCCAAGGTGCTTGGATGGATGGTGGAGGTGTTGTGCTAGGAGGTGTAGTGCAAAAGTGCAAGGAAAAGGGACTAAAACAACAATAATATAGAGAGAGAGCAAGAAATATAGAGAGAGAGAGCTATATCTCTTGTCAAAGTGCTGAACCTCTGCTAAGGAGAGAGGGCCTCTCCTTATATAGAGGAAAATCAATTCAAAGCTTCTTGAACAAGCTTGGCAAGAGCTTCATCCCTCCATACACATGTATGGAGGGGAAATTAAAGGATTCCAGCTGGCTCAAAAGATCTGCCGTGAAACCTGCTGAGAGAGGGGTGCGGCCGGCCATCAGTGATGGCAGGAAGTGGCTCATTGATGGCCGGCAGGGGTCACTTTTGGCCGGCATTGGCCAATCATGGCCGACACACTCCCATAGAGGTCGGCAACAAAATCAGTCCTAGTCCCTGTTTTGAAGAAAGCCTAAATCCTTCATCTGGATGCCTTTTCAGGTCATTCTTGAGCCTAAACTGTAGCCCCGGAAGTCTTCTTTCCAATTTTGGTAGCCTCACCTCAAAATTCCATGTGTGCTAAGAGATATCCCCCTTTTAGTGAAGACTGCCCAGTTTCGGTCCAACCGGATTGATGCCCAACTTCCAACAACCATATCTCTCCCATCCGGACTTGGCTCGAGGAGATTCTTGAATGAAAATTGAAGCCCCGGAAGTAAGATTTCCAACGGTGGTGGCCTCATAGCTAAAATCCAAGTATTTAAAAGGATAAGCCTGATTTGGCGAGGACTTCTCGTCTCTCTCTTAATGGTTCATGCCCAACTCCTTCCCCAACTGGGTTTCTTCTCTCCTCTCCTCTTTGCTTCAACTCCAAACCCCTAAACAAGGTGTTTTGAAAGATTTTTCAAAGAGTTCATCTCTCTTTCATTCATTTCCACTTTGTCCTCGCTCGGTTTGCCGAAAAACGCAACATTTAACAAAATGCGAGCGTCGGAACATCGTAGGAACTTTATTTCAAAAATATTTTGAAAGAGAGGGTTTCAAGGTCTCAAAATCTTTTGATCAAGATAGTTTTGGTCCAAAAAGGGGTATGAAGTTGGGATTTGACCATCTCCTTGTCGAAGAAATCGAACCCTTGCACTGCACAACTTTCACCACCAAGTAAACCGTCAGTAGCGGCGTCCAAGTCTTAAGGGCGGTCAAAAATGGGGTGTCTACAGTTGCCCCTCTTTGACAGAACTCGGAAGTCACAAAGTGACGGGAGTGAATGTCAAAGCCCAGAGACGACCCATTTTTGACAAGGCTGAAGACTTAGACAAACAAGCAAGATAATAAAGAGATGCGCCCGCAGGCAGGGGCAAGATGCAAATGATATGCACAAAGCCAAGCATAACTTATGATCATGCAAAGAAAGCTATAACGAAGCATAACAATGCAACAGTTTTAAGCAAGTAGAAACCAAGCTACATTACAATGCAGAAAGGATGTAAGAGAATTATTGCAATTCTCACTGCGAATACAGTGTGCATGTGTGATAGATACACGAAGCGAACGTGTGTGATGGATACACAAAGTGAATGTGTGTGATAGATACACAAAGTGAACGTAGTGTGATGGATACACAAAAGGTGAACACAAAGTGTGATAGATGCACTAAGTGAACAAGGTATGATAGATACACAAAGTGAGAGTGTGTGATTGATACACAAGCGAACGTGTGTGATTGATACACAAAGCGAATGTGTGTGATTGATACATAAAGTAGGCATAGTGTGATAGATACAAAGCGAGTGTGTGATAGATACACTATATGAACAAAGTGTGATTGATACTCAAAGGGTGAAGTGAGCAAAGTGTGATAGATACATAAAGCGAAACGAGTATGATGGATACACTAAGCAAATACGTGATAGATATACTAAGCGAACGTGTGTGATGGATACACAAAGTGAACGTGTGATAGATACACAAAGTGAGCATAGTGTGATTGATACACTGAAGGTGAACACAAAGTGTGATAGATGCACTAGGTGAACAAAGTGTGATTGATACACTAAAAGCGAACACAAAGTGTGATAGATGCACTAAGTGAACAGAGTGTGATTGATACACTAAAAGCGAACACAAAGTGTGATAAATGCACTAAGTGAATAGAGTGTGATGGATACACAAAAGGTGAACACAAAGTGTGATAGATGCACTATGTGAACAAGTGTGATGGATACACTAAAAGTGAACACAAAGTGTGATAGATGCACTAAGTGAACAGAGTGTGATGGATACACAGAAGGGGAACACAAAGTGTGATAGATGCACTATGTGAACAAGTGTGATGGATACACTAAAAGCGAACACAAAGTGTGATAGATGCACTAAGTGAACAGAGTGTGATTGATACACTAAAAGTGAACACAAAGTGTGATAGATGCACTAAGTGAACAGAGTATGATAGATATACTAAAAGCGGACACAAAGTGTGATAGATGCACTAAGTGAACAGAGTATGATAGATATACTAAAAGCGAACACAAAGTGTGATAGATGCACTAAGTGAATGAAGAAAGTGTGATAGGTACACTAAGGGTGAATGAGGTGTGATAGATACACTAAAAGCGAACACAAAGTGTGATAGATGCACTAAGTGAACAGAGTGTGATTGATACACAAAAGAGAATGAAGTGTGATGGATACACTAAAGTAAATGAAGTGAAAATGTGCATGATAGATACACGAAATGAGGATGTGTGTGATAGATACAGAAAATGAGAATATGTGTGATAGATATAGAAAATGAAAGAAGTGTGATTGATACAGAAAATGAAAGAAGTGTGATTGATACACTAAATAAATGATCTCAAACGGAACTTCTTTGAATGAACCGTACATACAATACTGTGCATGAATGAGAAAGAAACTTGATAGGTACAATGCAATACAATGCATGATGTTTAAGGAACGCAATAAACAAGCATAGCGGCGCTTTAGAAAGCACCTCATGGGGTGAGTGGCGATGAACCGCTCTACTCTGATGGAGATCTCCCCTCGTGCTCTTCGAACACTTACCTTCAACTGACAATACAAAGGCTCTGAAATGCTGACAAGGGTTCTTCACGTAGAACACTTTGGATGCTGCCTTTCTTCTTGATCATATTCACAACTTTCCCTATTCTCCAATGGGGTGACAGACTAGGTTGGTTTAGTATCCAGAATTGAGGTGCATACATGCTATCTCAACCTATGGGGCTTCCATACAGATTTCAAGCCGAGGACACGCCTCTAGGTATTTAAACCAGACTTTAGTCTCGGAAATCCCGAACCTTTGCGTTTTAGGCAATAGCCATTCGAACTCTAGTTTCCACCGTCGCAGTTGGTCTCCTAGGAACTCATTGCGAACACAGCCAAGATGCCTCTGGCAGGGAATGGTACTCAGGGAGAGCACTTCTGATCGCCATTCTGGCTTGAAGCAAACTTGATCTTGAGCTTGAGGTAGAGGCACACTCATACTTCGGAGCATTGGCAAGACCTGAAGAGGTACACACAGAATGCAATCTCGGAACTTACTGAAGTTGAAACACTCAGATACCCGACATTTTCCCTCTTTTCTTTTGCTTTGCAGTCTGGAACCTATATAGCTTCAGATAGGTCCTGGTTTTACTGTTCTCATGTGACTTGGGTTGACCCTGCAGTTTTATGAAAGAACAGATCCTGTTTTGCACAAATGTAGAGAATGGCACAGCACTCGGAGCACAAAACGATTTCATTTTTGAAATTGAGAGAGGAGTTCTTGACCGGGGTATTGAGCCTACGACTGAACACAGCGTACTACGACTCAACAATGAAAAACAAAAGGTAAACAACCTAAACACATTGAGTAACACTCGAAACGACTCAAAATAAGAATCTAGATAAAACAAAAAGACACGACACTCAGACGTGCACAAGGAGCCTGTTTCTCTGGATATTGTTTCCCACCCTTTCTCATTTGTGATTCTCACATCACTCGGCCCTCAAGCCCGGTTTTTCTCTCAAAACCCTTTCCTTGCTTTTCCTCTCAGCGCACATCTCTCTATTCTTTAATCTCTCATTTTTCATCCCTCCCCAGGGTGGTTAATCGATAAACAGGAAGTTGCGGGCTCTTGCCCCTAGCATTTTGCTGGATTCTTTTTCTTCTGCCCACAACAGTGAACTTTCCCGCAGAGGGGTTGCGCTACAACTGGGTGTGTAGCAAATCTGCAGCTGACATCGGTTGACGATGTTCTGCTGGGGAGTTTGGACATGATCAAATGTGTCCAGACGAGGGAGTGGAATATCTTGATCCATTCCAGTTCATGCTTTGCACTTGGCTTGATACCTCGTTGCTTGGAGGATGTTGAGAGCTTTCAGCCCTTTTCTGTTAGCTTCCGCTATGCCCTTCCTAGCGAATAGGGTGCCCTTTCCGGCAAGTATGGTGCCCTTTCTGGCAAATGCATTGACAACGGGGGAAAGACAGGAAGCTTGACTCAACTGTGCCCCTAGTTCATTATTTTGACCATTTTTTGTTTTTTGGCTTCTGCTTAAAACAATTTTAACCAAAATGAGAGTTAGATTAACGCGCTTGTTCGATTTTCTGATTTGAAATCAAGCGAGTTAGGTTATGAGCACTGAAAATTTTCCTTTTTTGGGTCCAAGAAATGGTCCAGTTTTGGAAAAGTGGAATAATTTTGAGAGAATTAGTCAACCTCATTAAAAATTCTCAAAAACTATTTTTGCAAATGGCCACTGCTCGACCAACACAGAATTTACTCTTGAGATGCACAACCTCAGATCCAAAACAAATGGAAAATTGCCCCTTGTCTGAAAGGCACTGCATGGCAACGGAAAGTTGCCCCTAGTCTGAATAGCACCGCAGCACATTGTATGGCAACAGAAAGTTGCCCCTTGTTTGAATGGCACCGCAGCGCATTGCAATCAGTCTTCAGAGTGACGATCACAACCGAACTCTCGGATACAGAGAAGACAAAGATGACCAAAACCATCACATGGACACAATCGAATTTGAAGTGTTTTACAGTTGGACTTCAGAATGAAGTTGCCTACGTATCCCAAACATGGGAATCAAGCCTTATGTAGTTCCGGGGTTAAGGTACACTCGGGTATTTAACCTCTCCTTTTATACTCTAACTTTTGCCAAGGCCGCCCTTCCGGGTTTTCAACCTTGCGAGCTCTGTTTTTCCTTTCTTTTCATTTCTTCTTTTTGATTTTCTTTTTTTGTTCTTTTCTTTGCATTTTTCTTTTTTTTTTTTTGTTCTTTTCTTTTTTTGTTCTTTTTCTTATTTTCTTGCTCTAACTTTTGCCTGGGCCGCCCTTCCGGGTTTTCGGTCCAGCGAGCCTCTCAAGGGTAAAAGTGTAGCTTTGTCCATGTCAAATGGTTTTGAGATCCTGAAGTCATCTGAATCCAGGAGAATGGCTGCTGTTCGCTGACGATGCAGGAGTCCATCCAATGGGGGGGCTGAATTTGCTCATAATGTTGTAGATAGGAACTCGGTTGTCCTTCAGCAAAAATTTCTTCTTTCTTCCCTTCTGGGATTTGGCATTCTTGCCAGTCGTCGTCTCTGACTCTTCGAGTGCATCTGACATTTTTTTTGCCCCTAGTTCGAGGGGTGCTCCTGATCTAGCTTCACAAGCTTCTTTTGATCACATCTGATAATCTTGCCCCTAGTTCATGGGCTGCTTCTGATCCGGCCACACGGGCCTCACATTGTGGTTGACTGTTGAACATTCTGAATCCCAGTTCAAGGTTTGAAAGTGAGGGGTCGAGTCTCGAGGCTGAGAGTGATCCTAGGCTGCACAAACTCAAGAGCGATTCCACACAGGTCTTCGCAGGACCACGCAAAACATTTTTTGAAATCTTTTAAGAAAGCGACAAATCGCTCGGGTCGAAGACAGTGCGGAACCAATCTGGATCAAGCCAGGATTCTTCCCAGTACTCACACTAACAAGCATGATCTCATTCGTTAAGGGCTTAGCATGCCTCTCTTTCTCTCAATGGATCAAATTTTTGCAAATCCCGAGGAATTCCTTCCTCTTTGTTTTCACCGCAGTGTTCAAAAAGGGTTTTTGAAAAACTTAGGTCGATGTAATGAATTCAAGGCACAAAAGAGCAGGTGAAATGCACTGCCGTTTCATTCAAGTTTGCTGGCACGACAGGCTCAAAGCAGAAACAAGTACAAAAGCATGAAAACCACAGCTGTTTCAATTAGATCTACCGGTGTAACTGGCTCCCCGCAGAAACAGACTCAAAAAAAAGCGAAAAGACAAACACAAAACAAAATAGTGATATCCGAGGTAACGCCCCCGGGATCACCCGACTCTAAAAAAATAGGACTGACTCGATACAACAAGACAGACCCAACTGACTCAGTATGAAAAGACTGACTCTATATAACGGGACAGACTCTAAACGACATAACAAAAACTGACTCAATACCCGAATCAGAAAGCAGAAAAACTAGCATTCACAAATGCTCAAAACAGTGCGTGCCATATGCCATATCTGGAGTAAACTGAGTGCCGCCCGCAGGTGGTTCATCCCTCGATCACATAGTCAGCTTATCCCCCGTAAATTCACTGATCAAGTGCCGATAGACTTTGCAAGACTAGTGCGGCAATGACCCTGTTGTCAAACAGATCTTGTACATCATGGCGCAGACGAAAGCAACTGTCAGTGTCATGGCCGGTTTGTTGATGGTAGGCACAGTACTTAGTCTGGTCATGCTTTAGAGGGAGAGGATCGGGTAGAGGCTGTTGTTCCAACGGTTTCAGATATCCCTTCCGGAGTAAGGCCTCTAGAGCCTTTGACAAAGGCATATAAAGTGGGGTAAAAACCCTCTTGACCCGAGGTGGATATTTGTCTTTTGCGAGCTATTTCCGGACGCACCGGTGAATGGGGTAGCTGTTTTTGATGTGGTGGTGGTGACCATGCCCACTTCAGAAGATCTTGCAGCTGCATCACCACTGGTGGTCGCATTCGAACTGCGGAAAAACGCCCTTCTGGGCTGCTCCTTCTCCTGGTTAATGAGGCCCTGCCTCATAGCGTCCTCAATTTGCACCCCCATCTCGTGTAAATCTGAAAAGGTGGGGAAGGGGAGAACAATCATTTTCTGCATAAGCTTGGGTTGGAGATTGCGCACAATCATCCGAATCTGATCTTTGTCAGTGGGCCTAGTGGTTATCATTGAGGCCTTGGCCCTCCACCGGGTTACGAAATCAGAAAAACTCTCCTTAGGCTCCTGCCTAGTCGTCTCGAGATCACGGGTTGTGATCTCGATCTGTGTATATAGGAGTACTGAGCGACAAAAGCCTCGGCCATCTCATCCCAATTCTCTTAACATCGTCTTCCAGTTTTGCGTACCAGATGGCCGCCACACCCGATAGGGTCCGGCCAAACAATGAAAGCTTCTGCAGTCTGGTGAGGCCCATCGGCCTTAATATGTCCGAAAACAAACGGAGATGCACCATGGGATCCCCGAACCCATCAAAACGGTCGATTTGTGGCATCTTGAACCGATCTGGCAGCGTCACAGCCGCGTCGGTATACCCGTCCTCGATGTCTGGGATGGACTTTACCCCTTGGGATTTCTTGAACAACTTTTCAAGCTTGCTCAACTTCAATGCTGTAGGGTCCACCTCGAACTCAAAGGAGAGTCCAGTTGATCGACGGCGTAGGTGCCTTGGATAGTTGATTGAGGTAGAATCGGGAGCGGAGCCGGCCCGTTGGGATGTCCGTATCTGCTTGGACATTTGGTGCCTCCCCGGGCGCTGGAACTCCTGGTGGGGGAGGAACTTGTTGTGAAGCAGATGCCTCGGTTTGTTGTTGCAGCCTGGTAATTAGCTCTGCCTGCTGGGTCATGACCATAGCCTACTGTTTGGCAAATTCCGCTTGATGAGCAGTGTCCTCCTGCATGAGTTTCATACTTTCTTGGAGTTGGCGCACCATTTCCTCCATCCCTGCCATGTTCTGCTATTCCAGCTGACTGACGGTATATCTATCTCTGTGGTAGAAGCAGATATCTCAACCCAACTGCACACAAGTGAGATGGATAATGACTGCTGATCCGAAGACTGTTGAACTGATGATCTATGCCTGACTGGCCTTTTTACCCTGCCTCTGGCGAAGGAACACTAATTTTCCCTTGAACGGAATCTCTGACCTGACAAAGTCTATTGACACGAGTCCAATGAACTTGGGGGATATCGGAGCCTTCTGAAGCTATGGTTCCAAGACTACCTTGCAAAAGAGAAAACAGACAGCACCTCAGCCTGATTTTACCAAAACCAAAATGAGCAAAGCTGAATGACTGTGCCCCCCCTACAGAATTCTGCCATAAGTTCTGCCTGTAAACTGATACCCTCAGGTAAAACTGATTCCCAAAACATTGGTGCTGATGCCCGCAGGCCTGATGCCCAGACTTGCAAACTGATACATATATTCCTGTAGAGACGCACTCTAAAAGCACATAGCAAGCAAGTGAGAGCGAAAACACCCTTATGGAGGGGTAAGGTTTCCCTGTCCTATTTTGTCAGGAGCTAGGGTTTCACTATGCACGCAGCGGTTTCCAAGCAACCTATAATCGGGTAAGCAACCTGTCCTAGCTTGGAATGGTCACTACGGATTCCGAATATGCACTAGGTCGAATGGTCAAAAGGGTGCCCCGGTAAAAACTGGGGTTTGTGTTCCCGTCGTGGCAGAGCCCGCAACCGGTCAGCCTCATGGCACGCTTCGCAAAGCGAGCCTTCGGCAAACCGTTTAGGAATAGCATACGGCAAACACGGTGTCCTAGGCGCACCAATGCAAATGCAATGCAAAGAAACACATAAGTGTAGTCAAAACCAGATATCATGAGTTCGAGTCAAGTTCTCTAACTCCCCAGCGGAGTCGCCAGAAACTGTAGACGTCCCCGAACGTCTCGGGAGGGAAATCCCGTTTTGTTCATTTGGGCTCACTACAGTTCAGGACTCAATGTCACGGTCCTGTATCTAATCTCGTAGAGTGCAATGCAAGACCGATGAATCATCAAAGAGTCCAAATCCGACAAATCGTTTTTGAAAACAGATTTTTTGAAAGAAGTGCCAAACATGGACTGCTTTGCCAGATACAGAGTCGCCACCTAAATATTTTATTTTGGGGGAATTTAGGAAACCCTGACTCGTTGCCTAAGGCCACGTGTTCGTCATCACCAAAGTTGCCTCGGCTCGGGAACTTGGGTACAATTGGGGAAGGTCACTTCGTGAGCACCCCCGCTCGCCCGATCAAAGATCGGCCTCTACTAACCATGATATCGAGTTTTGAAAACATTATGCGTTCTTATTCCGGTTATTAGCCTAGATTTACAATGTGATGCGCGCAGCATACAAGTATAGACTAGATCGTCTGAGTTGGAACAAAACATTTCATGTTTGTTTTTGAAAGCGGTTTGCTACTCGCAAGTAGGCTAAAATGTGGATTTGCCACCCTCAGGTGGGCTTAGAAAAGATGGTTTGCCACTATCTAGTGGGCTTAAAACTCGCAATCAATGAATTGTTCCAATTCAGATAATCCAACCTTCACCCACAGGCATTCAGGCAGTTATATCACATAAGCACATAGCCTCATGATAAGCATGCTATCATGGCAATCACTCACACGCATGCAAGGATGCTAAAGCATAAGTACTTACCGAGTACTTGTAGACACCCCATTTTTGACCGACCTTAAGACTCAGACGTCACCGATTGAGTGCTCGGTGATGTTGCGTATTGTGCTCATTCAGAAGTCTCAGAGTCGTGGCCGTGAGCCCTGCCTCCGGACTTCCGAACCCTCTTCTGTGCCTTGCCTCGGTTTGCGAACCAGACTCGGTTTTCTCTGTTTCTCTTCCCGAAGGGAGGGAGAGGTCTCGTAGATCATCTCTCAGTGGCCGTGGGCTATGTTTTGTAGCTGTAGGCCATTTTGCCCATTTCGGGGCCCGGTTCTCGGTTTTCGGAGCCGTCAGGCTGTCTGCCTCGGTTCGGGACCGCCTAACTATCTCTGATTGCTCTGGTTTTTGGCATGCATCTTATTTACTCCCTTTTGAGGGACACTGAGGTCTGAGAGACCCACTTCGTGGTCGAATGCCACTTTCGGTGCTTAACAGGCAGTTTTCGGGGCCCCAAACTGCGCGTTCTGGCCCCCGAACATTCGTTTTGCATCGATTTTTGTTCATTTTTGGCAGGTACCTCTGTTTCATCACCAGGAAGGCCGTAGAAGGGTGGGAGGCTAGCAATTGTTTTAGCAACCAGTTATATTTCTCCGTCGCCCTCCGACGCCCGTTTTTCTCACTTCCAAGCCAATGTTGACCACCCTAGGGCCACTTTCTTCAACCCCAAACCACATATTTGTGTTGTACACACATGGAAGGACACTAAAAGTTGGTG
This sequence comes from Camellia japonica, assembly GCA_030407325.1. Taxonomy (NCBI): domain Eukaryota; kingdom Viridiplantae; phylum Streptophyta; class Magnoliopsida; order Ericales; family Theaceae; genus Camellia; species Camellia japonica. The sequence continues at coordinate 2,150 of JAPPVO010001041.1, read as the reverse complement.
GCCGGCCAGTAATTCCACGTGACCCTTTTGAACCCCTCCTAAAAATGGCCTATTATCTCTCCTGTTTTACAGTTGCCAATTTTGAACCACAGGGTTGTGTTGAGGGCACCTGGGAGGACACCAATATCTGGTGGCTGGCCAGAAAATCTTTTTGACCATTTTGACCCTTGGCCGGCCGGCCATGGGAGGTGGCCGGCCGGCCACCTGCAGCTCCAATACCTAGCCGGCCATGATCCTCAGATTGAATACATTACAGCTGTATATCTTTTTTCCCTCCAAAAGCTGTATCCGGAGGGAACCCTTTTGGAGGGAAAACTTGATCCATTTTCCCTCCACTTTTTCCCTTCATTTCTCCCCTATTTTTGTCTACATAACAGAGCCTCCAGCTCTGTCTTGGAGGTTGGAAAATTGCTTGGAGCTCCCCTATACTCATCTCCTTCCATTTCCTTCAAAATTTCTAAGTCCTACACCTCATTTTCTTCATCACCACCAAGCACCACCACCACTACTCCATTTCCAGAAGCTAGGAGAGCTTTCCAGCAGCTAGGAGGCAGCATTCCTCAAGCCAAAGGGAGCCAAGGGATAGTCTTCAAGGGTAAGCACCATTTCCTCTCTTTGAGCTCAATTTTGTAACATTTTTCTAGCCTCTTTTCTTGCTGTTTTGAGCTCGACCAAAACTGAAAAGGTCATTTTTTTGAGCTCATTTTCTGTTTCATTAAGGGCTCAACACTGTTTGGGCCCCCCATGTTGCACTTGCTTCAATACCCTCTTGAATGCCATTTTCTTGCATGATATTTTTAGCCTATGTGTGATCTGTTTTGGAGCATGTCATAAACTGTAGTTAGGATTATTTTGAGCCCTTCTTCAATATTGAAGAAGGGCTCAACACTGTTGGGGACCTCCATGTATCACTTACCATTATACCCCCTCTTTGGTCCCATTTTTGCATGTTTTGTTTAGCTTATCTTGCTTCTGTTTTTCGGCCATGATCAGAACTGAGAGTGGCCATATTTTGACCCCCTTGTCATGTTTCATTAAGGGTCTTTGGCTTTTTGATGAATTTTTGGTACTTCATGTTATAGCCCCCTTATGGCCTTAATCTTGCATTGGATTTTGAACATGTTTTTTATACTGATTGGGCTTGTCATCTACTGTAAATAGCCATATTTTTGGTCCCTCTTCAGTATTGTAGAAGGGTATTTTTCTTTTCGGGCTTTGCATCTGCCACTTGCTTCATTGCCTCCTTTGCGGAGCCATTTTTGCATGCCATCTTAGCCCTACTTGTGCTTACTTTTTGGCCATGCTTTGAACTGTAAAAATGCTTGTCTCAGGGCTTCCTTGCTTGTATTTTCATTGCATGTTCAAATTATGCATGCTTAGTATAGCTGTAGGCCACTCCGCATGCCTAGTTTTTCATTTCGGAGAGATTCCATGCATCGGGTGTCATTTCGCCTTGTTTCGGGCTGTTTTCTCCCCTCATTTTGCTACTGATTTTTGCATGTTTGCATACCATATTCCATGTCCTTGCCATGTCTCATTAGAGTGGCATTTCGGTGCCTGAGGTTCGTCCTCGGTTTGCGTGCACGCATGCACACATTTCGAGGTGTCTTGTTTTCATCTGATGGCCTCCTATGTGAGTGTGGCTGAGGCTCTCTCATGTTGGTGTAAGCCCATTATTGCATTGCACATGCCGTTTCATTCATAGCATTGCGTATGCTCGGTTGTGTATTACCTCGTATAGCGTGTATGCCATTCCATAACATTGTGTATTGTTAGGATTGTATCTTAGTTGCATTTCATGCATATCATACATGTTGCATCGTGTTCGGGATAGGAGTTAGCCCGGGCACGGGAAATGAGAGGTACCTTCTGTACTCCGAGTGACGAAACGTGTCTCAATTCCCCAGTCACCGACACTCCGGACCATCCATGACGGAGTTAGGTCTTGTTGTGTTTTCATGTGCATTCATCTCATATTGAGTTGTGCAATTCGGCTCTCCTCGGCCATCATGCATCGATATGCGTGATTGGTGGCACGAGGATCGAGGCATGCATACATTTGTGAAAATACATTGTTATGCCTCTTTTCTGCTCTCTGTTGCAGCAAAATCAAGAATCAGCAGTCTTCCGAGGCTTGGCACGCATTTCAA